>JAFLJL010001422.1:0-73187 GCA_018398815.1 Conus ventricosus | reverse complement strand
TTATCGACTAGTCGTGTGAGGAGATACATGTGTGAAGATTGATTTGTCTCTCGTGTGAGAGAGATACATGTGTGAAGATTGATTTGTCTCTCGGTGTGAGGAGAGATACATGTGTGCAGATTTATTGTCTCTCAGTGTGGAGAGAGATACAGTTGTAAACTCTGTTTACAAGTGGTTGATGATTTAGTAAATTGTTTTCCCTGAAGGAGAGGGGGAGAAGAAAAACATTCGGTAGTGCGCCTTTTGGTTGTTTGGAAAGATTGCGTGTGCGTATGGAGTAAATGCTGTCATGAATGCGGGTATGCAAAAGTGACAGTGTGACAGACATATAAATCGGCAATCCTTTTGTTTATATATATGTAATATGAAATAACTTGCAATTTGTTTTGGAGTGCGCATTTCAAGACTCATTATGTTTACCTTTTATTTTTGCCTGTGCTACAAAGAATTAAATGTTAGATTAAACTGAAATTGAAACTGATTTTCTGGTGTTGATATTTGTGTGTTGCCTTGTCATGCTGTACAGTTGATTTATTTAAATCACTTTTCTAGCAAACTTAGTGAACTTGTGGACTTATTCCACAACTTTTCTATGAAATTATGAGCCAGGCAGTGCTATGTCAGGTTGTGGAATTATTCCACAAATTCATAGAATTATATTCCACAAGTTTCTAGAATTATTTTGCAAGTTATGGAATTATGTTCTGTAAGTTTGTGAAATTTTCCTAGGGGGTTTGTAGAATTATCCCAGAAGTTTATAGAACTATATTCCAGAGTTTCTGGAATTATTCCAGAAGTTTATGGAATTTTCCTAGGGGGTTTGTAGAAGTATTCCAGAAATTACAGAACTATATTCCAGGAGTTTCTGGAATTATTCCAGAAGTTTATGGAAATAAATTCCATAAGTTTTTGGAATTATTCCACAAGTTATAGAATTATTCTATAAGTTTGTGGAATTAATTCCATAAGTTTTTGGAATTATTCCACAAGTTATAGAATTATTCTATAAACTTTGTGGAATTACTCCACAAATTTGTTCCAGAATTTTGTGGAATGTTCCACAAATATTCCGTCATTCTCATTTAATATACGTGAATTTTCTGGAATAACTTCCAGACATTCTAGAACTGTATTTCCGGAAAATTATAGAACATTCTCTATAACTTTTATGGAATTATTCCAGACCATTTCGCAGGGGTTGGGCTTTTAAATGGATTAAACGCGTTGTCGTTAGGGAGGACTACTTGTAGTTCAGTTAGTATTGCCTGTACTGGTAATAAACATGAAAGTTATATACTGATCTTACTAAAAGATTGGGGTGGTTTAAATGGTTTGCATATGAAGCCCCACAACCAGTGGTTGCGCAGTAAACAGCAAAATTTAACTGATTCTGATAAAACATCATAGGGTGAGATGTCCATGCTGATGGCACTCTATCATTCCTTATTGGTGGATTTAAATATTTAGTTAGCGGGTTTACAAGTCTAACTTGGAAGCCATTATATTCATCTACTGCAATGGTTAGATTGCTGAAGTCTAAAGATTTGGGGTTATAAAACGCCCCTACATTGTAAGCGACACTTTCGTTATATATAAAAGGTTCCATTTTTAAATTAGTTTTTTAAATAGTTATAAAAAAGATGTACATCTATATAACCAAGCAAAACGAACGTGTGTTCTTAACATACCCAATTGACAATAGGCGTGGGAGTTGTAGGATTGCCCTTAAAGAAATTGGCTTTAAAGTTATGTGGGCTAACATATCTGAAGGGGTTCAAAATAACTGGATTAATGTTAATGACGAACTAGGTAATCAAGTAAACCATATAACAATACTTAATGGTTATTACAACTTTTGTTCTTTAAAAGAAGTACTTAACGAATTTGGCATATTGTTAACAATTAACGAGGCAAACCTTAGAATTACTATAAATTTTCCACTTGAAGAAAGAAGAGAGTATACTTTCCCTAAAGGCTGGCTAAAATCTTAGGCTTTCACAGTAGCGACAGAGCTTATAAATTTAGCACAAGAGAAGATGTTTATCAATTTGAAGGCAATAAACCTTCTGATTTTCTCATGAATCCAATGTTGTATGTCAATTTACAACAGTTAAAAACAGATGTTAATTTGTTTAATGGCTACCCATCTACAGTTCTGCGAGCACTGCCATCAATTAAGGCGGGGTTTTGCGATTATCAGTTATATAGGTTTGGTGGAGACAGTGAATTTAAAGAATTAATTGAGGGATCTATAAATTCATTAGATGTAAAAATAACTAACCAAGACGGAAAGCCAGTTAATTGTTCTGATTTGTTAATAGTGCTTGAGGTAGAAGATAATATTAGAAAAGTAGGGAGGGCTCAGTCTCGCGGGCGTTAATTAAACCATTAGATTTTATGTTCTTGGAGAGAATGTAAATATCTTTGTTCACGATCACCAAATCCTATTCTGCACGGAAACTCCTGTTTTAATGCGCTAATTACGTCAATTTTAGAGGGTTTTGGCATGTTAATTTTTTTAAAAACAGGTGTTAAATTTGGCTAAAACTGATATGTGATGGACGTGATTAGAATGTGAAAATGGGGTTTTCGGCAGAATCGCATGGGTGGTCTTGAACTCACATATTTACATTCTCTCCATGGCATTGCTGAAGTGAACAGCTGCCTTACTGTCAGCTACCCATGGCATTGCTGAAGGGAACAGCTGTCTTACTATCACCTACACATGGAACAGCTGAAGGGAACAGCTGTCTTACTGTCACCTACCCATGGCATTGCTGAAGGGAACAGCTGTCTTACTGTCACCTACACATGGCATTGCTGAAGTGAACAGCTGCCTTACTGTCACCTACCCATGGCACAGCTGAAGGGAGCAGCTACCTTACTGTCACCTACCCATGGCATTGCTGAAGGGAACAGCTGCCTTACTGTCACCTACCCATGGCATTGCTGAAGGGAACAGCTGCCCTACTGTCACCTACCCATGGCATTGCTGAAGGGAACAGCTGCCTTACTGTCACCTACACATGACACTGCTGAAGGAGCAGCTGCTTTACTGTCACCTACCCATAGCATTGCTGAAGGGAACAGCTGCCTTACTGTCACCTACACATGGCACCGCTGAAGGGAACAGCTGCCTTACTGTCACCTACCCATGGCACTGCTGAAGGGAACAGCTGCCTTACTGTCACCTACCCATGGCATTGATGAAGGGAACAGCTGCCTTACTGTCACCTACCCGTGGCATTGCTGAAGAGAGCAGCTGCCTTACTGTCACCTACCCATGGCAGAGCTGAAGGGAGCAGCTACCTTACTGTCACCTACCCATGGCACCGCTGAAGGGAACAGCTGCCTTACTGTCACCTACCCATGGCATTGCTGAAGTGAACAGCTGCCTTACTGTCACCTACCCATGGCACTGCTGAAGGGAACAGCTGCCTTACTGTCACCTACCCATGGCATTGCTGAAGGGAACAGCTGCCCTACTGTCACCTACCCATGGCATTGCTGAAGGGAACAGCTGCCTTACTGTCACCTACCCATAGCACTGATGAAGGGAACAGCTGCCTTACTGTCACCTACCCGTGGCATTGATGAAGGGAACAGCTGCCCTACTGTCACCTACCCATGGCACCGCTTAAGGGAACAGCTGCCTTACTGTCACCTACCCACGGCATTGCTGAAGGGAACAGCTGCCTTACTGTCACCTACCCATGGCATTGCTGAAGGGAACAGCTACCTTACTGTCACCATGGCATTGCTGAAGGGAACAGCTGCCTTACTGTCACCTACCCATGGCATTGCTGAAGGGAACAGCTGCCTTACTGTCACCTACCCATGGCATTGCTGAAGGGAACAGCTGCCTTACTGTCACCATGGCATTGCTGAAGGAACAGCTGCCTTACTGTCACCTACACATGGCATGTTGCAAAATAGGAAACCTACTTTTTATGCCTCAGAAGAGATGAGCTCACCGTATCAGTGCCTGCAGAAGGGGAGGTCAGCCCATCACTTGCCCTTCTCTCTGACCCAGGGCTGAGGAGCCTTGCGCAGGGGCAGGAGCCAAAAAAAGTGGGGCATGCACAGACACCACTGGCTGACTGGGGCCCACGTCAAGGGAGGTTGTCTTCCAACCACTGGTGGGTTCGAACCCTCTTCCACTTTGATGATGGCCCCAGAATACACACCTGAAGCAACGCATCCAGCACATCCTGACTCAGTTATTCAACATATCCAGCACATCCTGACTCCGTCACTCAACACATCCTGACTCAGTCATTCAACACATCCTGACTCAGTTATTCAACACATCCTGACTCAGTTATTCAACACATCCTGATTCAGTCATTTAACACATCCTGACTCAGTTATTCAACACATCCAACACATCCTGACTCAGTCATTCAACACATCCTGACTCGGTCATTGTCCAACTGTGGCCTAGAGCTTGTCAAAACAAAATGAGCAGGGTAGACTGTTTGACACATATGTTGTGTGTATGGACTGTGGTGTGTCTCTATTTGATGCCAGGAGCGCAGACACAACCAGCCGCGTCTCCCTGATGAGTTCCGACCCAGCGGACGAAAGGCCTCGGAGCAGGCAATACAAATATATCTGCCTTCAAAAGGGATTGCGATGGTTCCCTTATGCAGCTAGTGAAGAGTTTTCATATCTGTAACATATTTTCTTTATTTCATGTTCCCAGTTTCTCCATCTTAAAACAACCCCCCCCCCCCCCCCCCCCCCCCCCCCTTAAGTCCAAATCTTTGCCAAGTCATTACTATGAAGACAGTTCAGTTGTTGACCTGCGCTTGTTTTTTCCCCCACTATTAGATTGTTCGTCTATGTATTTGTCTGACTATATTCAAGTTTAAAAGGCTGTGCCAGTCTTGAATAAAAGTTACTCTGTGTTAGGTTTTCTTATGGGAGCAAAAAATACCCCACTTGTTTACTGTTTATCGTTTACTGTTCCCTACCTCATTTCATTTCCGATTTTGTTTTGATTAAATTGAGGTTATTTGTATTTGTTTCTGTCCGTCTGTGTGTTTGTCTTTTGATCTCCCTTGCATCTTTGGGTGGATCCTCAAGCGTAGGCTCAAAGATTATCCCCTACATTTTATACTATTTGCATAATGCCTTTAGTTTTTCAGCAACTTTTTTCCTCCCCACACTTTCGTTTGTTTCATTTACTACTCTTCACTGGCTGCTTTGGGGGTGCTATTGGATTCTTTTTTGCACCTTGGTGGTGAGAACACCATAGTATTAGGACTGTGGTGTGTGTGTCTCTATTTGACGCCAGGAGTGCAGACACAACCAGCCGCGTCTCCCTGATGAGTTCCGACCAAGCGGACCAAAGGCCTCGGAGCAGGCAATACAAATATATCTGCCTTCAAAAGGATTGCGATGGTTCCCTTATGCAGCTAGTGAAGAGTTTCATATCTGTAACATATTTTCTTTATTTCATGTTCCCAGTTTCTCCATCTTCAAACAACCCCCCCCTCCTTAAGTCCAAATCTTTGCCAAGTCATTACTATGAAGACAGTTCAGTTGTTGGCCTGCGCTTGTTTTTTCCCCCACTATTAGATTGTTCATCTATGTATTTGTATGACTTTATTCAAGTTTAAAAGGCTGTGCCAGTCTTGAATAAAAGTTACTCTGTGTTAGGTTTTCTTATGGAGCAAAAAATACCCCACTTGTTTACTGTTTATTTTAATCTTGCTTATCAGTTATCTTTTTGGCTTCAAATACTTGAAGGCCTTCTCGATTCCGATTCTGATACCACTGGAAAAGGTGAAAAAAACAATATCTGAAGAAACAATGTAGAATGATTTGCACATTTGTACAAAATTTTCTTTCCACTTGAACAGTATTGCAATTTCTTAGAGGTACCCAAGACATCAGGCTTCTTGCACCATGCTTCAAATTATCTCCCTTTTTGTTGCCTTCATTTAGCGATGCCCATCTCCAGCTCTTAACCGAGTGCTCCTTCATTTCAGTGAGCAGCTTTTCACAGTCTGTGTCTTTTCTTGTCAAGGCCATTTGCGACTGGATGCACAGGCTGGACATTTACCATGAAACCAATTAAGTGAAAAGTTGCCTTCTACTTTATAACTGAAGAGCTAAATTAGATGACAAGATCTACAAGATAAGATAAGATAATGTTGCTTATAGCCCACCGACCGCAAAGGGCCACATCAGGGCTAAGATCTAAAAAAGCACAACGCTATTTCAAACTGCAGGTTTTAAAATAGATCTTTTCATTGTTATAAATTCATTCTCTCTCTCTCTCTCTCTCTCTCACTCTCTCTCTCTCTCCACTCTCTGCTATAAAAAAAATCAAGAGCGAACAGATCACTCCAAAGCATATGTCTGAAAGCCAGATACCAACCAAACGCAACATTTGTCAGTGTCAGATTAGGGCACACGGCTGTTCAGAGCAAGTTACTTAGTTTTGAGTCACAGGGGAGTTTACAGCTGCAGAGACCAAGCTGTGAATGCAGGTGAGGGAAAGGGTGTTTTCTGCAGGCCGCTCCCCACCAGCCTGCTAACCGCACTGTATTCGGCCAACTGAATGTCATCTGTGCATAGCTGGTCTGGCAGCAATGTGTTCGGCATGGTTGAGCGGCCATTACAAATGGGGCTATAGGTTTGATAATTAGTTATTGTCATGAAAAATGTGATATATCTGCGCTATTGAGATGACTGAATTGGCGAATTCCCAACAATTCTTTTAATACCGAACTCGACTGGGTTTATTTTCTTGTAGATAACATAGATGCCGCATGAAAGCTTGTACGCAAGTGGTCAGGCAATATTAGAACAATGACAACAAACACAATATTGTGGAAAATGACGTCATCACTTTCTGGGAAGTTAATTTTCCATAGTTAAGTAGTACACAAGTTTGATACATACCTCTGCTCAGACTACAGCAACAAAAATATTGGATTAAAATGTGTAAAGCCTTGTTTGTTTGCCCTTTCACTAAGTGTCTCAATCAGGACGGAAATGTAAAGCTGTGGGCAAAGTGAGCATTTTATAAATGGGATTTCCACCTAAGTCAGGTCACCTGCACCCCTTCAGTGGACAGGGCTGGACTGCCACCCTCCTGCACTGGCTGAAGTGGCTGGCAGAGGACTGGGAGGGTGTGGCGGTCAGTCCCATCCAAAGCATTTATTTGTGAGGTTCGGCGGCCAGCTTCTGTCCAGCTCTGAACATGATGTGGGCTCAAATGGGAAGACTGGCATCACACTGTCAGATTTCATTCATTTCATCCTTTGATCTCCATTTTTACACCGTTCTATCCATCCACCATTAACAACATTCTGCAGGATTCCACTGTCAGGGGAGGCCTACGCTGCATTTCTGTGTTGGTAATTCAAAAGCTTTGACCATTAAAAACCTGCTATTTGAGATCTAATTGCAAAATGAGGATCATTTTCATTCAAGGCCTATCTTGCGCCAAGATAAATGATTGCTCGTTCATTTTCGTTGTCCTGATTGTTTTGTTTCTTGCCTGAAGAAGACCTAAAGGTTGAACCATGTCGTGTTTTCTCTTGTGATTCACTTGTCCACGTTCTTTTGGTTGTGCTAACATTAATATTTAAAATCTGTTATTTGAGGAATGCCTGCTATTTGCAGAGCATCAATCTGAATACCCGCAAATTTTAAAACATCATTTTTCAGTTGGTGTTGAGTGCGACTATGAGTGATAAAGAAGCGGCCATGTAACATACACCAGGGCAACTCTGTGGCCCAGCACGGGTGACTCCATCATGAGGGCTGAGAAAGGCCTGCACACTGTAAAGGGGGAGTGTGCACTGGCTGTACGCTTCAGTGACTCTGTGTCAGGTAACCAGCACACAGGGAGTCCATGTTGTTAGTAATGACAAATTCCTCACTTCCGCAAATCAGATGGGTCAGTTATAAACATCAGCAAGACACACCCAGACATATGCACAGCAAACTACATGCACAACTAGAATGGTATATAAATGGTAATGGGTCTCCCTCCCCCCCCCACACACACACACACACACGTTTTGTGTGCAATTTTTCATAGTATCCCATTTTGAAAAGTTCTTGAAAGGTTGTGCTATAAAAAAAAATCAAAATGGTAGAGACAGGAATTCCATTTTAAGGAAAAGGGTAAGGATCAACGAAGTCATCTCCATGGGTGTTGCTCACATTTCCTGATCAACACTGCAAGCATCTGGGTCTCTCATCCCAGCTGATGCTCAGATAGAACAGAAAGTGAAGACCACAGCCCTGCCAACGTAGTTTCAGACCACAACAGAATTCCACAGCATCATCTTCCTCATCCTCAATGATCACCGTGACAAAAACTTTCACATTCTGTGAAATGCTATGAGCTACGCCTGGCAATACTGCAGGATCCCATTTGTTCTATGCTTTCCTTACCTCCTGGTGTCCTGCAAGCCTGAGAAACACATATATGCACACCAGCATTACTGGTTAGGAAATGTAAAATTACAGTCACATGAACTCATGATCAGCATCAACCAGGGCTGTGTGGAGTGTTCATGAAGAAAAAACCCACAAGGAACACCGTCATCAAAGAGCGGCCCTCCAACATTTCATTCAGAATGGTGACAAGAATAAGGTATGGCAGAAGTCGATACGTTTTGTTTTGAAAAGGCACTGGGAGTTGAAAATTCCTTTAATACAGGAACCAAACTTGTGACAACATTTTCATTCTTCCTTTGAAGATACATTGTTCTTACCTGTGTTTATGACCTGGTTATTTCTAAGATTTCTAATGAAAATGACATTTACAAGTATAACTAAAGTAAATCTAACAGTAAATGTGAGCAAGACAATGAAGCAGTACACCGAGTAACAAGAACAGCTGCACTCACCATCCCTAAGGAGACGAGCCAGGCAGGAATTGTTTTTTGAAGGGGATGGAGACACAGATGGAGCAGGGGATGTTGGTGAGGGAGCTGGAGCAGGAGCTATGGGGCGTGGCTTCCTGGGCAGACAGGCAGGTTTGGCCTGCAACCCACAGGCTTCTGTCACAACAGGCACCGACATGAGCAATGCTGGACACACCATCTGCAGGACTAAACTGCTGTGATCATCCATACAACAGGCTCTGCAATACTTTGCAGACAATAAGGGCCTGAACTGCAGCGATGACAGCTGCTAAAAGAGGAAGACAGGACTGTGTGATGGTTTACCATGAAATTCCCAGTGTGCTAATGGTCATTCTGAGGAATGAGCACCCAACAAGGAGTTATTTATACAATGGTGAATAATGCGGAATACGACCTGTTCTTCCAGTAGACATGTTCTTCCAGTACATATCTGTGACTTGCAACACACACTAAGACACACTGACTAAAGGAAACCAGTTTGTCAGACAGACCTTAAGTTGCACTGATATAAGCACAATGAAGATATACAGTGAAAATGACATGAAGTTAAAGAAACAAAATTTCTAAATGCAGATTAAAAGGAATTTTACCACTAAAAGTAGTTTTGGTGGTGAGAACACCATAGAATTACGGACTGTGGTGTGTCTCTATTTGACGCCAAGAGCACAGACACAATCAGCCGTGTCTCCCTAATGAGTCCGATCCAGCGGACGAAAGGCCTAGGAGCAGGCAATACATATAAATCTGCCTTCGAGAGGGATTGTGATGGTTCTCCCATGTAGCTAGGGAAGGATTTTATATTTAAAACATATATTTTCTTCATCTTCAATTTTTTTTTTTTTTTTTTTTTTTTTTTAAATCTTTGCCAAGTCATTATTATAATGATGGAAGAATTGTTAACCTGCACTTGTTTTCCCCCACTACTTAATTGTTCAGCATTGTATTGTTTGGTCAATCAGTGGGCGATTGCATCTCTTAGGAGATCCAAGTAAAGGTTGCTCTGCACAATTCTTAGCCGCTGACAATGCTTGGGTTATTGAACAGCAGAGCTGACCACTCAGACTGTTCCATATCTTTTGATCTCCCTTGCATCCTTAAATGGATCCTCAAGCATAGGCTCAAAGATTGTCCCCTACATTTCATTCTGTTTACATAGTGTTTTAGTTTTTCAGCAACTTTTTTCCTCCCCACACTTTCATTTTGTTTTAGTTTCTACCTTTCGCTGGCTGCTTTGGGGGTGCTGTTGGATTCTTTTTGAACCCTTGGTGGTGAGAACACCACAGAATTATGGACTGTGGTGTGTCTCTATTTGACGCCAAGAGCACAGACACAATCAGCTGTGTCTCCCTGATGAGTCCGATCCAGCGGACGAAAGGCCTAGGAGCAGGCAATACATATAAATCTGCTTTCGAGAGGGATTGTGATGGTCCCCCCATGCAGCTAACAAAGGGTTTTTACATTTAAAACATGTATTATCTTCATCTTCAATTTTTTTTTTTTTTTTTTTTTAATCTTTGCCAAGTCATTATTATAATGATGGAAGAATTGTTAACCTGCACTTGTTTTCCCCCACTACTTAATTGTTCAGCATTGTATTGTTTGGTCAATCAGTGGGCGATTGCATCTCTTAGGAGATCCAAGTAAAGGTTGCTCTGCACAATTCTTAGCCGCTGACAATGCTTGGGTTATTGAACAGCAGAGCTGACCACTCAGACTGTTCCATATCTTTTGATCTCCCTTGCATCCTTAAATGGATCCTCAAGCATAGGCTCAAAGATTGTCCCTTACATTTCATTCTGTTTACATAGTGTTTTAGTTTTTCAGCAACTTTTTTCCTCCCCACACTTTCATTTTGTTTTAGTTTCTACCTTTCGCTGGCTGCTTTGGGGGGTGCTGTTGGATTCTTTTTTGAACCCTTGGTGGTGAGAACACCACAGAATTACGGACTGTGGTGTGTCTCTATTTGACGCCAAGAGCACAGACACAATCAGCTGTGTCTCCCCGATGAGTCCGATCCAGCGGACGAAAGGCCTAGGAGCAGGCAATACATATAAATCTGCTTTCGAGAGGGATTGTGATGGTCCCCCCATGCAGCTAGCAAAGGGTTTTTATATTTAAAACATGTATTTTCTTCATCTTCAATTTTTTTTTTTTTTTTTTTTTTAAATCTTTGCCAAGTCATTATTATAATGATGGAAGAATTGTTAACCTGCACTTGTTTTCCCCCACTACTTAATTGTTCAGCATTAAAAGTAGTTTTGTGATATACTTACCTGTCTAAACAAATGCCTTATCCCTACTTGGCATGAAACATTGATGATCAAAAAAAACAACCCTCACAAAATTGGGAAAACAGGGAGTTACCCTCATCTCCATACCCAGTTAGGCAGTACGAGTGATTGCTTTTCATGAGTTCACATCAATGCGCCATATTCAAACTAGCTCACTTTTCACTTTCCTTAACAAAGCAAATAAGCAGGGGGGTCCTAGTGTTTGGAGAGAGAAGTATATCCTAAAAACACTTTAAGTAGTAAAATTCCTCTTCTCAATATTACCTGTTTAAGCCAATGCTAGACTTGAAAAGAATGGTAGGAGAACACTCATCTGACAATGGTGACACTGATCCCACGCAAAATTATCCCTGTATAACTTCCCAAGCCTTGACAGACTAAGCTGACAAGTACATTATTTTCTGTAATATACATGGATGTCACAAAAAGTGTAGTTCTCCATCAATCTTATTAAGTCTTGGGGAGTTTTCTGCTTTCTGCCTTGCCCTTTGAAGGATGGAGACGGAAGAACCACAGCATAGAAAGTGGTGAGTCATGTCTTCACTGTTAGCTTTAAAACCCGCCACATTGGAACAAACACGTTGTAATCATAAAAACTGGCCGACGTCGCGACAGGTACATTATTAATGCAATGGCGTGGATGGCAAGATTTAAAATGTAGGTATGTGTGAACAACGGTCTGTTTCATATACAGTGCATGCTTATGTACCTGTTCTCAATTTCTAAAAGGATATCAAGGAAGGGTATTTCAGTAAAGGAGCTATTACTGTAAATTTGATGGAAGGGTGAAAAGAATTCAGAAAGTCACTGAAATGATCAAGGTCTAATTCAGTGCCTGTCCACAATAATAAAATGTTGTCAATAAATCTTTTCCACTGTTTAGGGTTTATTTTCACAGGACTCATTTCAAGTAGGTGGCTTTCCAGCCACCCCAAGAACAGGTTGGCAATAGCAGGTGCCATGGGGGTGCCCATAGCTGTTCTTGACTTTTGTCGTTCAAAAGTAAAGTTATTTTTTAAAATATGTCTAATAAGTTCAAGGAGAACTGGTCCAGGAGGACCTTTTTCACAGGGTAGAAGCAATAAAAAAAAGATCCATGGATTTTTCTATCTCATCATGAGGAATGATGGTATAAAGAATAACGACATCAATAGCTAACAGTTTAGTAGTTAGGGGAAAAGGACCCAGTTTGATGTTCCATTCATTCACTAGTCTTAGTGCATGTGTAGAGTCCTGTACATAGCTAGCTAAGCATGTGACATAGTCTCTATGCCAATAATCAACCAGTTTAGAAAGAAGAATGTCTTCTTAAAACTGAAAAGGCAGAGGAGTCAAATTACCACTTTCCGCGGTCACTGAGGAGAAACAACCAGGTTTCGAAATATCGGTATATGACCAGGAGTTATATGCTGGTGAGTTTCCCTCCCTATTGGAGGATGTCTCCCCCTTGGAGACTATAAGCTTGCTGAAGGCACATTTTGAGAAGCATTTATTTTATTTTTCCCCATTCACCCACTCAAGCACATACTGTTAGTTAGGCAGAATCATCTACCACTGCAGATATGAATGCTTATCTCTCCCCCTATTTCTTCAATCTAAGACATAAGAGCAAGCTTTGTTTATAATTCAATATTTCTTGCAGTCATTGCAACACCAAGCTGCTCTGTAAGTTGCTGGAACGGTGCTCGGTACTTATCCTTGGAATTTATTAGTTTGTTGTATTTTAGTCCCTTGCGGATTCATTCCAAGAACTGGCCCTCAGCACTTGTGTCTTAAGAGGATATCTTTTTATATTTTCTACTTTTCACAAGAAAATGTAGCTTGTTTTGCTCTTTCATCATTTTCTTTTGCTTCTTAGGTGGCACCTTTGGTTGGTTTTTTGAAAACTCAACAAACATACTACGGTATTGCACACCAGCCTTTTCTGGGATTGCATTCTTCTTAAAACTGAAAAGGCAGAGGAGTCAAATTACCACTTTCCGCGGTCACTGAGGAGAAACAACCAGGTTTCGAAATATCGGTATATGACCAGGAGTTATATGCTGGTGAGTTTCCCTCCCTATTGGAGGATGTCTCCCCTTGGAGACTATAAGCTTGCTGAAGGCACATTTTGAGAAGCATTTATTTTATTTTTCCCCATTCACCCACTCAAGCACATACTGTTAGTTAGGCAGAATCATCTACCACTGCAGATATGAATGCTTCTCTCTCCCCCTATTTCTTCAATCTAAGACATAGAGCAAGCTTTGTTTATAATTCAATATTTCTTGCAGTCATTGCAACACCAAGCTGCTCTGTAAGTTGCTGGAACGGTGCTCGGTACTTATCCTTGGAATTTATTAGTTTGTTGTATTTTAGTCCCTTGCGGATTCATTCCAAGAACTGGCCCTCAGCACTTGTGTCTTAAGAGGATATCTTTTTATATTTTCTACTTTTCACAAGAAAATGTAGCTTGTTTTGCTCTTTCATCATTTTCTTTTGCTTCTTAGGTGGCACCTTTGGTTGGTTTTTTTGAAAACTCAACAAACATACTACAGTATTGCACACCAGCCTTTTCTGGGATTGCATTCTTCTTAAAACTGAAAAGGCAGAGAGTCAAATTACCACTTTCCGCGGTCATTGAGGAGAAACAACCAGGTTTCGAAATATCGGTATATGACCAGGAGTTATATGTTGGTGAGTTTCCCTCCCTATTGGAGGATGTCTCCCCCTTGGAGACTATAAGCTTGCTGAAGGCACATTTTGAGAAGCATTTATTTTATTTTTCCCCATTCACCCACTCAAGCACATACTGTTAGTTAGGCAGAATCATCTACCACTGCAGATATGAATGCTTATCTCTCCCCCTATTTCTTCAATCTAAGACATAAGAGCAAGCTTTGTTTATAATTCAATATTTCTTGCAGTCATTGCAACACCAAGCTGCTCTGTAAGTTGCTGGAACGGTGCTCAATACTTATCCTTGGAATTATTAGTTTGTTGAATATATATATATATATATATATATATATATATATATATATATATAAAGATTTCTTGAGTCTCCGAACTACAACGTTGTTTCAAGCTTTCGCTCTCATCAGGTTCTAGAAGTTATTAGATGATGTAATTTATCAGATGACGTATTTTATCAGGTGACCTGATTTATTGGCTACGTTGTATATGTGTGTGTGTATGTGGGTGTGATAGGATTTTTCTGTGTGTCATTTATGTTTCGTTTGTTTGGAAGAACTTTCATCTATGTCGGCATGCGCTGATCATCTCCACTCTTGAGTTCAAAGTTGCCATGCCTGGTTTGCAGAGTATGTAGTACTTCTCTGTTGTGCACAAGTTGCATCTTTTGCTGGAGGAGGAGTACAACCTGGCTCTTCCGACTATTTTCCAGGAAATGTCGTAGTCAATATTGTTTTCTTTTAGTGTCCATATGTGTTTACTTAATTCTGTCTGGTTTTTGTACCTTTCTTGTTTGAACGATTGTTTATGGTTTGCGTATCTGGTTTTGAATGTTGTTTCTGTCATTCCAATGTAGGTTTCTGTTTTCTGCGTGTTTTTCTCCGTGACAGTTGCTTGGTATGTACAATGTTCTGGCTTTGGCAGTTATTTTGATGTGGACATTCATCTCTTTTCCGGCAGTTGCAGTTGCTTTCTTGATTTGTGCTGTTCCTTTTTTCCTGGTGGAGTTTTTTCTTGTTGTTGCTTTCTATGGTCTGCTTGATGTTTGGCATGCATGAATAGGACAACTATACACACATATATATAAAGATAATCATAGACAAGCTTGAACTGTCTCGATACAAACAATCATTTTACCTTACTCAAAAAAAAAATCCATGTACCTGAGGCACAGCAAACTGAGTGTTTACAGGTAAGTGGAAGAGGGTAGCAGCTGTGGTCACCGGTACTGCTTTGTGGGTAGGAGGCACTGGTCCCCCGCTGACTGATGTGACAGGGGATGGACTGTTCACACCATGGGTTTCTACCTGTGCAGTCAGCCTTCTTTCTACACTAGGTGATCCCACAGATGATGAGGAATGCTGAAGGTATGATGGTTTAGGTAAAACACTTGAAAGCATTAAGTCCAATGTACTCAAGTTCACTGTATCAGTGGCATGTTCATGCTTATTCATCTGCTGCAGCGTAGCTTTGTGATGCAATGCTCCAGTACTTTCAGCAGGTAACGTGAGCACTGGCAGTGACATGCTATTTTCACTGGTGTGAACATCCAAGTCCATTGCAACAGCAGTGTTGAGGTGGCCAGGTGGGCTGGTCCAAGTGTTGGTGACAGGTAAGGCTGGGTCAGAGGGAAGCAGAGCCTTTCTGGCAGTGATCGGGTCCACTGACGCAGGCCTGTCTTCCCTGCTGACAGAGCTGGCACTGGGGAGAGGGGCATCCATGAAGTCCCCATCCTGGGGTGAACTGTGTCAGTGCTGTAACCAGCACCTACCAGTGGATCTAGCATGTCCCCTGTGTTCTGCAGAAGAAGCAAAGAAAATCCATTACCATGAAAACATTGTTCAAAAGTGGAAGAGAATCCTTTGAGTCCAATTCCATTCCCTGTAAAAACTGTGCTGTATCCTTCCACCAACTGTCCATCTAGAATAAATGTTAGCGAACCGCCCAGAGAACGTGGACAAACGAGTCACAAGACAAAACACAACGCGTTTCGAACTCTTAGGTCTTCGTCAGGTGATATATAAACGAATAAAACAACGAAATTCACTTAGCTTTGATCGCTTCAGATCGCTTAGGGTTCAGCGCAAGGAAGAAGGCGTTGAATGAGAACGAGGCTGTTGGATGGGAAATAGTGAGTGAGTCAAAGTCGTAATTATGATAATAATATTACTGATAGGAATACTAATAATGGTCAAAATATTGGGGGGGGGGGGGGGGGGGGGGGGAAGACAGGATCAATCTTGGTGTCAATAAGTATGGGTATGGGAGAAAGGAGAGTGGGTTAGAGGATTCTTAAGCAGCAGGGTTGCCGTGGCAACAGTCCCAGAGGCGAAGGCGATTGTGATGTCAATGCTAGTGGTAGTATCAATACAAGCAATAGCATTACTGAATGATACTGCTAACAACGATAGTGAAGGTTAAGGTAACGAAAGCATGATACAGAAACATATTTAGAAAATACATTTTTATAACAATCAAATAAATAAATAAAGGAAACATTTTTTTTTAAATAAATAAATAAATAAAAATAAAAATAATAATAAATTTAAATAATATAAAAAATAAAAAATAAAAATAGAAATAATGATAATAAATGCATAAATAAGATAGCTATAAGTTATGTGCGAGGTGAATAGTGGGAGATAAGGTAGTATGTGTGTGTGTTGTGGGAGGATATTGTGGGCTGAGATTGAAGTGGTGGGTTGGTACATGTTACTTTTAGGTGTTGATGCTATGAGGGTGGAGGGAAGAAGGGGATGGGTTTACGTACTAACTGGGGGAGGGGAGGGGGAGGGGCAACATATTCACACTATACACAAAATCTCTCTCTCTCTCTCTCTCTCTCTTCCCTCCCCCCCCCCCCCCCCCCCCCCCCCCCTTCACGACCAACGATAAGGAGATAGCATTCTATTCATTATGTGTGTGTGAGTGAGTGTGTGTGTGGTGTGTGTGTGTGTGTGTGTGTGTGTGTGTGTGTGTGTTCCATGTGTAATATCAGCCTTATTCATTGGTTACCCCCACCTCCACCCCCAACAACCACCATACCCACCAACATCCCTACACACATCATTACTAGGGCAGGGGGGGGGGGGGGTAAGTCGATTGATGTAGCAAATGGAGAGACTCAGAGAGTGTAGGAAAAGGGAAGAGGATGATAGCTGCAACCTGTGTCTGAGGTAAACAGAGGTAGGGTGTGCGTAGGTGGAGGATATTTCAGGCTGGAGCTGCAGAGATGGAATGGCACATACTACTTTTGGACGTTGATGCCATGAGGTGGACGGTGCCCAGTTTGGCAATGAGATGAGATTCCTGCATAACGCGTTCCAAGTTGTCACTCTTAGATTGCCAAAGTGCCAAGACTTTGACATGGTTGATGTTGTGTTGGGCATGGTTGAAGTGTAGAGCGACTGGTTTGGGCCGATGGTGGCGGATGTCGGCCAGGTGTTCAGAGATGCGCGTCTCAAGTGTGCGAGATGTCTCACCTACATAGATCTTACCGCACAGCTGACAGTGGATGGCATACACAATGTTGTGGCTCTGGCAGGAGAAAGTGCGTTTAATAGTGAAAGAGCCTGTGGGGCCATGTAGGATGGTGTCTGGTTTGGTGAGAGAGCAGATTTTGCAGTTGGGTTTAGAGCAGGGGAAAGTACCTGGTGGCTTAGGTGTGAAGATTTTGTTCAGCTTAGAGCGCACCAGTAGGTCGTTGAGGTTTTTGTCACGTTTGAAAGTGATCATAGGTTTCGTCTCAAAGGCAGGTTTATGATTTTCTACCATGTGCCAGTTAGACTTCAGGATCCTGCAGATGGGCAGATTTTGAGGATGGAAGAGAAGGCAGGCAGTGGGTCTGTCTGTCTCTTTGGGAGGTTTAGTTTCCAGAGTAGATGTTCTGGATTTAGCTGCAGTGCGGCTGAGAGCATCATTGATGACGGCACTAGGGTATCCACGGTTGGTGAAAAAATCAGACATTTGGCTGCTTGTATAGTGAAATCTTCTTCGCTAGAGCAGAGTCTGCGTAGGCGAAGGAATTCAGAATATGGAATGCTATTTTTAGTGGACTGGTGGTGGGAAGATGTGTAGTCCAGGTATGAGTGTGCATCAGTAGGTTTGTAGAGACTGAGGTTTGAAGCAGTCCATCTTTGAGGGAGATAGTGATGTCCAGGAAATTAACTGACTGTGAAATGGTGTAGGTCAGCTGGATGGATGGATGGAAGGTCTGTGCAAAGTTGAGGAAATTCTGGAGGTCATGTTCTGGCATGGATGTGGCTCCCAATCCATCATCTATGTATCTTTTGTAGAGCTCTGGTGTAGGGCCTGTGTAAGAGGTTAGTAAGCGGTGTTCTAGGTGTCCCATGAAGAGGCAGGCATAGGATGGTCCCATCTTGGTTCCCATAGCAACACCACTGATTTGTGAGAATGTGTGGTTGTTAAATTCAAAAGTATTGAGGGTGAGGACTAATTCTGCAAGTCTGACCATGTAGCTGTGGGAGGGTGTTGTTGATCTAGAAATTTCCAAATGTGTTAATAAATTTTGTACACTGTAACCCTATATTCAGACAACCCCGCAGATTGTGATAAATATCCATCCAAAGTTATTTGTGTTCTCTTGTTGACAGACAGAGACAAGCATCAAACGCTTGCACTAAATCTTGTCTATCATAGATCATTTGCTTGTTTGGACATTCTGGATCTATTACGGGAACATTTTCAACTTTTCTTCCCATCATATGACTTGATTGTGATAGTCTGACTGTTTCCAATTCTTGAAAAAGAAACAGTTTTTTCAATGTAATCAGGAATTTTTCCCCATAATGCCACAATCAACCTGAACTTCCAGAATATTCTTCACCATCTCTGCATCAGAAAATGTGGAACACACTTCTTCTGTTTTGTTGTTGTTGTTGTTTTCTGCTGTTGTTGTTTTTTCAATATTATTCATTTGACTTTTACAAATAAAAAAAGATCACACTAAAAACTACTCTAGTTGTCTAACCTGTGGATTTAAAGTCAGTGGTAGCATAAACTTAAACTGTGTAGGCTTTGAAATTTAACCTTCAAAAGTGTACAAACTTGTTCTTCACACACACAAACACACACACACACACACACACACACACACACACACACACACACACACACACACACACACACACTTCTTTCCAACAAACACACAACCTTGGTATTTCCAAACACACCTGAACAAACTTTTGCCTTTCTGATACACAAAATGTGGCCTTTTCAACACAAACTTGTCCTTACCAACACACACACTAATTGTCTTTCCAAACACATACCAACAGATAGACAACCACTGCCGGAAAGTCATTAGTGCTGTAGGGGCCATACTCCACTGGTTTGAACATTGTTTTGCAGGGCTGGCAATCAAGCTTGACATTAGGGGTCAGATTTAACTCAAGGTTACAGAACAGGCAAAGCAAACCGATTCTAAAAAATAGGAATAGCATGCTAAATAGCTGACAGGTAGGACTGACCGGCAAGGAACTGTGTGCCAGAGGTCGAGATGACTGCAGGTCAGACGTCAGCTGTCTGCAAGCGACAGGTGTGTTGTTGACATCCGTTGCCCTGGTCAAGAAATCTGCACACACGATGTCACCATACGTCATACATGGTCAACAAATCTGCACACACAATGTCATCATATGTCACACAATGGTCAACAAATCTGCACACACAATGTCACCTATGTCATACATGGTCAACAAATCTGCACACACAATGTCATATGTCATACATGGTCAACAAATCTGCACACACAATGTCATCATATGTCACACAATGGTCAACAAATCTGCACACACAATGTCACCCATGTCATACATGGTCAACAATCTGCACACACAATGTCACCTATGTCACACATGGTCAACAAATCTGCACACACAATGTCACCATACGTCACACATGGTCAACAAATCTGCACACACAATGTCACCATATGTCACACAAAGGTCAACAAATCTGCACACACACTGTCACCATACGTCACACTTGGACGACAAATCTGCACACACTATGTCACCATACGTCACACTTGGACGACAAATCTGCACACACAATGTCACCATACGTCACACTTGGACGACAAATCTGCACACACAATGTCACCATACATCACACTTGGACGACAAATCTGCACACACAATGTCACTATATGTTATATATGGTCAACAAATCTGCACCACACATTGTCACCATATACTGTACATGGTCAACAATTCCACAACAATGTCACCATATGTCACACATGGTCAGCAGTTCTGCACACACAATGTCACCATATGTCACATGTGGTCAACAATTCAGCACACAATGTAACCATATGTCACACATGGTCAGCAGTTCTGCACACACAATGTCACCATATGTCACATGTGGTCAACAATTCAGCAAAACATTGTCACCATATGTCACACATGGTCAGCAGTTCTGCACACACAATGTCACCATACGTCACATGTGGTCAACAATTCAGCACACAATGTCACCATATGTCACACATGGTCAACAATCCCTCAGACAATGTCAACGTATGTCACATGTGGTTGACAATTCCACACACAATGTCACCATGTGTCACATATGGTTGACAATTCCACACACAATGTCACCATGTGTCACATATGGTTGACAATTCCACACACAATGTCACCATGTGTCACATATGGTTGACAATTCCACACACAATGTCAGCATATGTCACATGTGGTTGACAATTCCACACACAATGTCAGCATATGTCACATGTGGTTGACAATTCCACACACAATGTCACCATGTGTCACATATGGTCGACCATTCTACACACAATGTCACCATGTGTCACATATGGTCGACCATTCTACACACAATGTCACCATGTGTCACATATGGTCGACCATTCTACACAGAATGTCACTATGTGTCACATATGGGGCCGGAATAGCTTAGTTGGTAAAGTGCTGGTTCGAATCTCTGCCAGGCCGTTTCGGTACAGAGGGATTTTTCCATCGGAGATAACATTGGTTCTGACTCCTTTTCCATACAGTCCTTCGAATGAGACTATAAACTGAAGTTCCATGTGCACGCATAAGATCTTGCACACACGTAAATCCCATCACCAACTTTCAGAAGAGAAGGCCAGTTTGGCGTTGGTATGGATGAATGTTATGCATAGCAGCACCCTGCGTAAGAAATGGAAAGAATGAAGGAAGAAAGGAAAACAAATTGACTTATATGGACTGGATGACACGGGAAACGACCGAATGAGGGCCAGCTGGCGCTCTTCAGTCTGCACTACCCAGGTAAGCAGCCCGTTGTGTAAACGAGTGTGGATTGTAAAGCGCTTAGAGTAGGTCTCTCGCCAAGAATAGGCACTGTATAAGCATTCATTATAATAATAATAATATAGTCAACAATTTCACAACGTCACCATATGTCACTTGTGGTCAACAATTCGGCACACAATGTCACCTTTATGTCACACATGGTCAACACTTCCACACACAATGTCACCATATGTCACACTGGGTCAACACTTCCACCACAATGTCACCATATGTCACACATGGTCAACACTTCCACACACAATGTCATCCTGTCCACATGGTCAACACTTCACACACCAATGTCACATGTGTCACACATGGTCAACACTTCCATCCCACAATGTCACAATATGTCACACATGGTCAACACTTCCACACACAATGTCACCATATGTCACATGTGGTAACACTTCCACACACTATGTCACCATTGTCAACACTGGTCAACACTTCCACACACAATGTCACCATATGTCACACATGGTCAACACTTCCACACACAATGTCACCACATGTCACACAGGGGTCAACATTCACACACAATGTACCATGTCACACATGGTCAACTCTTCCTCACACAATGTCACCATATGTCACACTGGTCAAACTTCCACACACAATGTCACCATGTCACACTAGTCAACACTTCCCACACAATGTCACCATATGTCACACATGGTCAACACTTCCACACACAATGTCACCATATGTCACACATGGTCAACACTTCCACACACAATGTCACCATATGTCACACATGGTCAACACTTCCACACACAATGTCACCATATGTCACACATGGTCAACACTTCCACACACAATGTCACCATGTCACACATAGTCAAACTTCCACACACAATGCCACCATGTCACACATGGTCAACACTTCCACACACAATGTCACACATGGTCACACTTCCACACACAATGTCACCATATGTCACACATGGTCAAACACTACCACGCACAATGTCACCATATGTCACACATGGTAACACTTCCACACACAATTTCACCATATGTCACCCCATGGTCAACACTTCCACACACAATGTCACCATATGTCACACATGGTCAACACTTCCACACACAATGTCACCATATGTCAACACATGGTCAACACTTCCACACACAATGTTCCCCATGTCACACATGGTCAACACTTCCACACACAATGTCACCATATGTCACACATGGAAAACACTTCCACACACAATGTTACCATGTCACACATGGTCAACACTTCCACACACAATGTCACCATGTCACACATGGTAAACACTTCCACACACAATGTCACCATGTGTCACACATGGTCAACACCTCCACACACAATGTCACCATGTCACACATGGTCACACTTCCACACAAAATGTCACCATATGTCACCATGGTCAACACTTCCACTACACAATGTCACCTATGTCACACATGGTCAACATTTCCACACACAATGTCCCCATGTCACACTTTGGCAACACTTCCACACACAATGTCACCATATGTCACACATGGTCAACACTTCACACACAATGTCACCATATGTCACATGTGGTCACACTTCCACACACAATGTCACGTGACCATATTACCACATGGTCAACACTTCCACACACAATGTCACCATATGTCACACATGGTCAACATTTCCACACACAATGTCACCATGTCACCACATGGTCAACACTTCCACACACATTGTCACCATATGTCACACATGGTCAACACTTCCTACACAATGTCACCATATGTCACACATGGTCAAACACTTCCACACACAATGTCACCATATGTCACACATGGTCAACACTTCCACCACACAATGTCACACATGTCACACTGGTCAACACTTCCACACAATGTCACATGTCAACATGGTCAACACTTCCACACACAATGTCACCATGTCACACATGGTGAATACTTCCACACACAATGTCACACAATGGTCAACACTTCACACACAAATGTCACCCTTATGTCACACTTGGTCAACACTTCCACGCACAATGTCACCATATGTCACACATGGTCAACACTTCCACACACAATGTCACCATATGTCACACATGGTCAACACTTCCACACACAATGTCACCATATGTCACACATGGTCAACACTTCCACACACAATGTCACCATGTCACACATGGTCAACACTTCCACACACAATGGCACCATGTCACACATGGTCAACACTTCACACACATGTCACACATGGTCAACACTTCCACACACAATGTCACATATGTCAACATGGTCAACACTTTCAAGCACAATGTCACATATGTCACACATGGTCAACACTTCACACACAATGTCACCATATGTCACACATGGTCAACACTTCCACACCAATGTCACCATTATGTCACACATGGTCAACACTTCCAACACACAATGTCACCATATGTCACCATGGTCAACACTTCCACACACAATGTCACCATGTCACATGTGGTCAACACTTCCACACACAATGTCACCATATGTCACACATGGTAAACACTTCCACACAATGTCACCATATGTCACACATGGTCAAACACTTCCACACACAATGTCACCATGTCACACATGGTCAAACACTTCCACACACAATGTACCATGTCACACATGGTCAACATTTCCCACACACAATGTCACACATGGTCAACACTTCCACACACAATGTCACCAAATATATTCACACATGGTCTAACACTTCCACGCAAAATGTCACCATATGTCACACATGGTCAACACTTCGACACACAATGTCACCATATGTCACACATGGTCAACACTTCCACACACAATGTCACCATATGTCACACATGGTCAACACTTCCACACACAATGTCACATATGTCACACATGGTCAACACTTCCACAACAATGTCACCATGTCACATGTGGTCAACACTTCCACACAAAATGTCACCATATGTCACACATGGTAAACACTTCCACACACAATGTTACCATGTCACACATGGTCAACACTTCCACACACAATGCCCACCATGTCACACATGGTAAACACTTTCAACACAATGTCACCAAGTATTCACACATGGTCAACACTTCCACACACAATGTCACCATGTCACACATGGTCAACACTTCCACACACAATGTCACCATATGTCACACATGGTCAACACTTCCACACACAATGTCACATGCCACACATGGTCAACACTTCCACACACAATGTCACCATTGTCACACATGGTCAACACTTCACACACAATGTCACCATTAGTCACACTTGGTCACATTTTCCACACACATGTCACCATGTCACACATGGTCAACACTTCCACACACAATGTCACCATATTGTCAACATGGGTCAACACTTCCACACACAATGTCACCATGTCAAAAATGGTCAACACTTCCAAACACACAATGTCACACATTGGTCAACACTTCCACACACATTATCACCATATGTCACATGTGGTCAACACTTCCACACATAATGTCACCATGTCACACATGGTCAACACTTCCACACACCAATGTCACCATATGTCACACATGGTCAACATTTCACACACAATGTCACCATGTCACACATGGTCAACACTTCCACACACAATGTCACCATATGTCACACATGGTCAACACTTTCACACAAAATGTCACCATATGTCAACATGGTCAACACTTCCACACACAATGTCACACGTGGTCAACACTTCCATACACATTGTCACCATATGTTCACATGTGGTCAACACTTCACACACAATGTGACCTGTCACACATGGGCAACACTTCCACACACTTGTCACCATGTCACACATGGTCAACACTTCCACACACATGTCACCATGTCACACATGGTCAACACTTCCACACACAATGTCACCATGTCACACTGGTCAACACTTCCACACACATTGTCACACATGGTCAACACTTCCACACACATTGTCACACATGGTCAACACTTCCACACACAATGTCACCATGGCACACATGGTAAACTTTCCACACACAATGTACCATGTCACACATGGTCAACTCTTCCACACACATTGTCACACATGGTCTACACTTCCACACAATGTCACACATGGTCAACACTTCACGCACATTTACACACATGGTCAACACTTCATCACACATTGTCACACATGGTCAACACTTCCACACACAATTTTTACCATGTCACACATGGTCAACACTTCCACACACATGTCACCATTTGTCACACATGGTCACATTCCACACACAATGTCACCTTTATGTCACATGGTGGTTTACACTTCCACTCACAATGTCAACCATTTGTCACACTTTGGTCAACACTTCCACACACAATGTCACCATATGTACAACATGGTCAACACTTCCACACACTATGTCCCCTATGTAACATGGTCAACACGTCCACACACAAATGTCACCATATGTCACACTGGTCAACATTCCACACACAATGTCACCATATGTCACATGTGGTCAAACAATTCCACACACAATGTCACCATATGTCACACTGGTCAACACTTCCACACACAATGTCCCCATATGTCACACTGGTCAACACTTCCACACACAATGTCACCATGTCACACATGGTCAACACTTCCACACACATGTCACATTGTCATCACACTGGTCAACACTCCACACACAATGTCACATATGTCACATCATGGTCAACACTTCCACACACAATGTCACCATATGTCACACATGGTAACACTTCCACACACAATGTCACCATATGTCACACATGGTCAACACTTCCACACACAATGTCACCTGTCACACTTGGTCAACACTTCCACACACAATGTCACCATTCACACATGGTCTTTACTTCCACACACAATGTCACACATGGTCAACACTTCCACACACAATGTCACCATATGTCACACATGGTCAAAACTTCCACGCACAATGTACCTATGTCACACATGGTCAAACACTTCCACCACACTATGTCACCATATCTCACACTGGTCAACACTTCCACCACAATGTCACCATATGTCACACATGGTCAACACTTCCACACACAATGTCACCATGTCACACATGGTCACACTTCACACACAATGTCACCATGTCCAATTGGTCAACACTTCCACACACAATGTCACACATGGTCAACACTTCCACACACAATGTCACCATTATATTCACACATGGTCACACTTCCCGCACAATGTCACCATATGTCACACATGGTCAACACTTCGACACACAATGTCACCATATGTCCACATGGTCAACACTTCCACACACAATGTCACCATATGTCACACATGGTCAACACTTCCACACACAATTGTCCCATATGTCACACATGGTCAACACTTCCACACACAATGTCACCCATGTCACATGTGGTCAACACTTCCACACACAATGTCACCATTTGTCACACATGGTAACACTTCCACACACAATGTTACCATGTCACACTTTGGTCAACACTTCCACACCACATGTCACCTATGTCACACATGGTAAACACTTTCACACACAATGTCACCAGTATCACACATGGTCAACACTTCCACACACAATGTCACCATGTCACACTTGGTCAACACTTCCACACACAATGTCACCATATGTCACACATGGTCAACACTTCACACACAATGTCACCATGCACACATGGTCAACACTTCCACACACAATGTCACCATATGTCACAATGGTCAACACTTCCACACAATGTCACCATATGTCACATGGTCAACTTTTCCACACACAATGTCACCATGTCCACATGGTCAACACTTCCACACACAATGTCACCATATGTCACACATGGTCACACTTCCCACACAATGTCACCATATGTCACACATGGTCACACTTCCAACACTGTCACCACATGTCACACATGGTCAACACTTCCACACACAATGTCACCATATGTCACACATGGTCAACACTTCCACACAATGTCACCATATGTCACACATGGTCAACACTTCCACAACAATGTCACCATATGTCAAAACATGGTCAACACTTCCACACACAATGTCACCATATGTCCACATGGTCAACACTTCCCACACACAATGTCACCATGTCACAACATGGTCAACACTTCCACACCAATTGTCACCAGTCACACATGGTCAACACTTCACACACATTGTCACACATGGTCAACACTTCCACACACAATGTTACCTGTCACACTTGGTCAACACTTCCACACAATGTCACCATATGTCAAACATGGTCAACACTTCCACAACATTGTCCACATGGTCAACACTTCCACACACAATGTCACCATATGTCACACTTTGGTCAACACTTCCACACACAATGTCACCAATGTCACACATGGTCAACACTTCCACACACAATGTCACCATATGTCACACATGGTCAACACTTCCACACACAATGTCACCATATGTCACATTACGGTCGACAATTTTGCATATGCAATGATGCTATTCATTACACATGGTAACAAGTCTGTACACATAATGTCGCTGCAAGTCATTCACAGTCAACAATTCTGCAAGCAGTGTCATTGCATGTCACATATGGTCAACAATTCTGCACAAACAATGTCACTTATGTCTCATGTGGTCAAAAACTGTACATACACTGTTACTATGATCAGTATATGTCACATGTGGTCAACAATTCGTACATACAATATCACCATGTGTCACATGTTGTCAACAATCTGTACATACAATGTCATCATATGTCACATGAGGTCAACAATTTGTACTAACAACATCACTATATATGACATGTGGTCAACAATCTGTACATACAATGTCACTAAATGTCACATGTGGACAACAATCCATACTAACAACGTCAACAGTGTCACATGTGGTCAACAATCCATACATACAATGTCATCATGTGTCACATGTTGTCAACAATCCATACATACATGTCACCATATGTCACATGTTGGTCAGCAATGCATACATACAATGTCACCATGTGTCACATGTGGTCAACAATCCATACACACAATGACATCATGTGTCACATGTGGTCAACAATCTGTAAACACAATGTCACCATTTGTCACATGATGTCACCATCTATACATTACAATGTCACCATATGTCAAATGTGGTTAAAAAAAATTCTGTACATTACAAACGTCACCATATGGCAACATGCGGTAAACAAATCTGCATGCGAATGTCACCATATGTCGCATTTTGGTCAACAATCTGCATGCACAATGTCACCACTTGTCAAATATGCTGAACAATTCTACCAAACAATACCAGCACTGTGGGATATAATCAGCAATTCTGCAAACACTATGCTACCATTAAGTATAGTTAATTTCAGCTGTCAGGTGGTACTTATAAACTGACAGAAACAAAGACATGAAATTGCTAGCATTTTCTGAGAACCAATGATGTTATGACTGCATTTATCTTCTTTTACCTTCACCTGATGTCGCTTTTCTCTTCTGTTCCAAGATGAATCCTCAATGAGTCACAATCCTAATAACACCCATTTGCATGGTAGAAGACTTAAAGAACTGATATAGTTCTCTTACTGTCTATAAGTAATTCTAGCTTTTCAGATGGTACAGGTTATTCATGTCCTTTTAAATTCAAGGGTCTAAACTGGAGTTTTATTTGCACCTCTCTCTCTCTTTCTCTCTCTGTAGACCCAAAGGGACCACAGATGTGTACAGATGGACAGAAGAGTTTTTAGTCACCCTGCTCAAATGTTTGTCCATGAAGGACAGACAGACAGTCAGTCAGACAGACAGACAGACAGAAGAGTGGTGAGTCACCTGGCACACTGTCGATGAAGGACAGAGACAGACAAGTGGTGAGTCACCGGGCACACCGTCGATGAAGGACAGACAGAGGACAGACAAGTGGTGAGTCACCGGGTACACTGTCGATGAAGGACAGACAGAGACAGGGCAAGTGGTGAGTCACCGGGTACATGTCAATGAAGGACAGACAGACAAGTGGTGAGTCACCGGGTTACACTGTCGATGAAGGACAGACAGACAGACAGACAGACAGACAAGTGGTGAGTCACCGGGTACACTGTCAATGAAGGACAGACAGACAGACAGACAGACAAGTGGTGAGTCACCGGGTACACTGTCAATGAAGGACAGACAGACAGACAGACAAGTGGTGAGTCACCGGGTACACTGTCAATGAAGGACAGACAGACAGACAGACAAGTGGTGAGGTCACCGGGTACACTGTCAATAAAGGACAGACAGACAGAAAGTGGTGAGTCACGGGTACACTGTCAATGAAGGACAGACAGACAGACAGACAAGTGGTGAGTCACCGGGCACACTGCGATGGACAGACAGACAGACAGACAGACAGACAGACAAGTGATGAGTCACCGGGCACACTGTCCAAGTCCATTGAAGTCTTCCAGGATGGGCTGCAGCTGAACAAGGCCGGGCTGGATCACATCCGCACATAGCAGCTGACCTGTCAACCACAACAGCTTCCTTCAATCACCTAGCACTGACCTGTCAACCAAAACAGTTTCCCTTCAATCACCTAGCCACTGACCTGTCAACCACAACAGCTTCCTTCAATCGCATAGCAGCTGAACTGTTAACCACAACAGCTTCCCTTCAATCACCTAGCAACTGACCTGTCAACAACAGCTTCTCTTCTATCACACTGCAGCTGACCTGTCAACCACAAAAGCTGCCCTTCTATCACACTGCAGCTGACCTGGTCAACCACAATAGCTTCCCTTCTATCATACAGCCACTAACCTGTCAACCACAAAAGCTTCCCTTCATCACATTAGCAACTGACCTGTCAACCACAACAGCTTCCTTTCTATCACACAGCAGCTGACCTGTCAACCACAATAGCTTCCCTTCTATCATACAGCCACTAACCTGTCAACCACAACAGCTTCCTTTAACCCTTTCACCGCCAGAGGTTCTATTTTGCATTAATCAGAAATGCTCCGTCAGCGCCTTAGGGGTTAAATCACATAGCCACTAACCTGTCAACCACAACAGCTTCCCTTAACCCTTTCACCGCCAGACATTCTATTTTGCATAAATCCCCATCGCCAGCCACTTTTCAGAAAATCTCTTATTTCATACCAGCATGTGTGAAATGCGGATATCTCTGGAACTAAGCAACCAATTCTCATGCTGTTTTTGGGGAAATGGAGGAAATAAACTGTACTTTTGTTAAATTATAGAATGTTAGTAATGGTTAGACAATAACAATTTGAAATGTTTGGTAATTTCAAGTGCAAAAAAATGAAAAAAAAATATTGAATGCTATCTTTAGTGTCAACATAAAAAAGAAGAAAACATGCAATCAAACTCTGAACAAAGAAGGAAAAATACTCCGCTCACAAAATAAATACCAGAAAGTATGTAATATCCAACAGAAAAATGAAAAAAAAAAAAAAAAACAGCAATAAATCAACATACCCCAACAGCAGAAAAAGAGCTGGAAGAAGTCCACAGGTTGAAAATCATCCTTGTTAACCAGCACTCTTGAAACAACATTCAGAGGAATAATTAGTGATATGACTAATGAGGTTATGCAGAAAAGAAACCACACACACACACACACACACACACACACACACACACACACACACACTCACAACAAACTGGTTACACCCCACTGGCACACACATGAAAGAAGAAAAAGAGAATGGAACATATACACACACACACACACACACACACACACACACACACACACTTTCTTATGCCCAACTTGTACACACATGAAAGAAAGAAAAAGGGAACACACACACACATACACACATATGCACATGCACACACACACATGCACATACATCCCTTTCACTCTCACTGTTGAAAGCAATATTTTCTATGAAAACAGTCATTCACTTGCCTGTGGGTCTCTATAACCTGGAGAGCAATGTTGCTAGGGCCTATGAGTGCAGCTCGCCACTCCAACTCATCTCTGCCGCAGACCTCTGACACGTGTCAGTCAGCCACACCCCCTTTGACCTCGATTCATGGCAAGCTAGCTGGGTTTGCAGTTCATTCATTATCTCGTGACTGCTAGTCGCCCCCTATAATGCCTCTCTCACTGTGTCACTGAAAGCTGGCCCAGAGCCAGCAACACTAAGCTTGTTCAAGGGCCTGTGTGTGTGTGTGAGACGCACTCAGCACTGTTCAGCCACTTGGCACGTGTCCAACAGTCGGCCACTGAGATAATTCGGTCAAGCTCCCCCTTTCACATAGGGCCAAATGTTTGCTGCTCACAATCTGGGTGTTCTTTATCTTATTCAGTATCAACTGACGGTCTTTTCAATATTTCCAGCACCTGATCTGTGGTAAATGTATGGCAAGGTCGAGTACATGAAATGCTTGGTTGTGACCTCATAGTGAATGTAAAAACAATCGAAGTAAATTGATAAAGAACACTTAACTGAACAGCGCTCTGATGAAGCAAATGGCTGTGAGCACAGGTCAGGGAATCACCCAACTATGACATTTCTTTCTGGCTTTCTATCTCATCAGATTACAGAGTGAGAATATCAGGAGTTAGGTAACCCTAGTTGGTCACCTTTCAGCGACGCCAGCAGTGAGCCACTTTGTCGCCGAACGGCAACGTCGGCAGCACAAGGGTTAAATCACATAACCCCTAACCTGTCAACCACAACACTTTCCCTTAACCTTCATTGTCCTGTATTTCGTATGACAGAATTCGCCTAGACTACTAAGTTTATATTGGAATTTGCTGCCCGAATTGGGGTACTGACTTTAAAAAAATGTAAAAAATAAACTAATGGATAAAAAGACTTCAAATTTTCAGCAAAAATCTATGGAAAGCTGAACTTTGGTTTGCACTTGTTATTTTAGGGGGATGTGAAAATATTTTTATGGCTCAACACTCACACACCTGATTTTACCTGGAAAACACACCTACGTCAGTGAAATAGGTGACAGACAGGCAATACAACACCCATCAACTTTATAACACCTACCTTTTTGGTGGCAAGTGGTCAGGTTCACCATCTGAAAAGAACTGATGGGTGTTGTGAGGTGTTAGTAGTTACACAGGTAGCTAGGAATATACGCGAAATTTTTGTGACGCTTTTAAGTCACATCGCAGTTACATAGCAGGAAAAAAATAAAATAAAAAAAATAAGAAGTCAAAATCATACCATATTTACTGAAAATGTATTGGAGTGCATGCTTGTTGATCTGCATGAGTTAGTTTGTGTCTGTGAGAAAAAGAATTCCTATGGCTTATAATATTTCTAACTATATGCAGGTGTTAGTAGGAAGGAAGAGAGGCAGGCATCACAACACAAAACAACACTCAAATATTTTTGTTGTACTCACCATATGGTTCCAGATGTAATGAATTATATAATCCAAATGTGATCACACACAAACAACACAATCACTGGAAATGTTCTTGCTTTTGATCACTTTTGTCACACACAGATCACCGACATGAAATTTTCTTTCCGTTGTGCACTTTTCTTACATGCACAAATTCCAGTACTTTTGTATGTGGCACTTTCAATATTTAGTCAACCCAAAAACAGTCTGTACAAAACAAAAATGACAAAGTCCAGTACTTGATTTAGTCAAGTATCAGGTGTACTGCTAGGAATGAGTGTGTAGGAACCTACTCACTGCTGGTGAAAAGAAAAAAAGCAGCCACGATCCTTGCACAAAGCCACCTTACACATCACACACTCATGTGTTGACTGGATGGCATTGCCTGCTGGGGTTTTCCTGCCTTCCTTCTTGCAACAGACACAGTCCTTCTTGCCTCTGGCAGACTGGATTTTGGAAGGAGTGTGTTTGTGCCTGTCTGGATTGTCATGAACGACGGGACGGCCGATCCGTTTTCGACCCTTGAAACCATTCACCATGCCCATGACAATCTCAGTGTGAAAATCCACATGCAGTTTCAGTGGGGCATCTGCAGAGTTTTTGTAGATTACAAAGGCATTTACTGCAGCAGTGTCCAGGCAGAAGAAGAACACATATTTCCACCACTTCATGAATTTCTGCTTGGAACAATAATATGATCGCAATTGATCATGCTTGTCAACACCGTTGTAGTTCTTGGTGTAATCAGCAACAGCCAGGGGCCTAGAATACCTGGCTTTTTCAACACCCCCTGCACCTTTTCTGACAAGCTCTCCATCGGTTCCATCATGGACAGAAGTAAGAAGGGTGACCTTACGACGGTCAAACCAAGCAACAGCCTGAAGCAGAAATGGGATTCTCATAATGTGAAAAAGGAGGAAAAAAAGTGGCGGGGGTCCGTGGGCCGCTGAAGGCCCCCGGTGGGGTCCAGGGGCAAGGCCCCTGGTGGGGGTCAGGGGGCGAAGCCCCCTGAAGCTGAAGATTTTTTAGAATTTAACCTGCAAAAATCAGCATCTGAGACACCAAAGTATTCAAAAGTATTAATAACCTTGATCCTACAAAAAAAAAAAGACTTTCTCACCTTCGCCATTGATGTCTGTCAGGAAATCATGAAGATCATTGACACAGGATTGGTGATTTTCCAGTTGCTAATAGTCACACAATTTTCCAGCAGTTGCAAGTCAGTTTCTCATTGCTGTCCTTCACATCACCACATTTCAATGCTGACTTGCCCCGTGAGCCATACTTGATCGCATCATTACACCATGTGCAGACTGCTTGTCCTGGATAGGTGATTTTCCTCATGCAGTCTTTCAGTCTGAGAATCACACTGTGGCTGACAGCGCCTTTGGAACTGGTCAGCATCACTTTTGCGCTCACTTCCTCTCTTCTTCTTCTTCTTCCAGATGGGAATGTTTAACCTGCCCCGTGCCCACAGTCTTCACGTAGACTATTCTGGCACACAGGTTGCATGCATTGTGTATTTTCGTGTAGCCGGTACTCACCCGTCTTAGGACATGAGCATCGGGATCTTTAGAGTCCGTGTATGATCTTAGTGCATGTGACACAGACTAGACCTCGGTTTATAGTCCCATCCGAACGACTTGAGAAGCCAAACCAGCCCTTTTCAGGCGCCTCAATACAAAAGAAGAATCGAAAAATCCTTTCCCCAACCGGGGATCGAACCTGCGATCCCTGCGTAAGAGGCGAGTGCTCTAACCTCTGCACTACTTCCAAGTCCATTTGTTTTTAACTGAAGCATCGACTTGCTTCGCAAGAACTTTCTCGCTTTCTGCTATCTGACGAAACATTCTGGTTTTCCCTTCTCTCGTCAAACCGAAAGAAAATGGCGTCAGGAAAAAAATTCGCAAACAGTTTGCCGCGTTCTCAAACATCAACTTCCACTTTGATGGTTTCGGTCAACCGCAGAATGAAAACAAAGACAGCAGTCTCGACCGGCCCAAGCAGAAACCGGAAACATCCATTTGCGAACGGATCAATTGAGAACACAATATCGATCGACCTCTCGCCGTACATTAGCTTCATCACAAACCTACCTCTACCCCCCCCCCACCCCCCCCCCCCCCCCCCATTTTCTCAACGGATTTACACTGATCTCAAAAACGACCCCTGGGGCCATCAAAAAGACGGAAATCCGCCAATCGGCGGAAAAATCCCATCTCTGTGAAGCTTGCCCTTCAAATCACTATAGCCAATCTCACGAAACCAGCGCTTTGTGTCCCCAGACTTTTTGACACATTTTGCTGGCTTCATATCCTGTGGCAGACCCTTCCTGTTATTTCGCACAGTTCCACATGCCAAGGTTTTCTTCTGAAACAGATATTGAATGAGGGGGACTGACGTGAAATAATTATCAAAGTAGATGGTGTGCCACTTGAAATAATGGGATTCTGCCAAGTGTTTGACAACACGATCCCCTAGGGCATCACCTGTCCCAGCAGGCACATCATTGGTCTTCCCAGTATATACTGAATAATTCAGCATATAAAAAGAATCGGCATCACACAAAGCCCACACCTTGAGGCCCCACTTCGTTGGTTTTGCAGGCAAGTACTGCAGAAAACCACAACGACCCTTGAACTTGATCATTGCCTCATCTACTGTGATGTTTTGCCCAGGTAGAAACTGCATAGCAAAACATTCTTGTGTCATGGAAATGAGAGGTCTGACTTTGAACAGGGGGTCATACCCAGCCTGACCTCTGGGAACAAACTGAGTGGTATCAGCGAGGTGAAAATACTGGTTCAGCTGTTCAAACCTGTTCTTCGACATGACACTTGACACCCAAACATTGAAGAAAGGAGAAGAATCTTTCCAATAAAAATCACGATGAGGAACAGGGGCCATGTTCATAAACATGAGAAGACCAACAAAAGCTCTGATTTCATCCACAGTGGTTGGCTGAAACTTATCCTCAGAAAGACCAGCAGCCATGAGCGTTTGTCTTGCATACAGGTTGGTTTCCCTGGCCATGAGATGGAATGCGTCCAAAGGAAAAACAAGTGAAAAATAATCAAAAGGTGTTCGAAGATTCACTTGTGGACGTGGGGGGCCCTGTATGCATCAAACACACGAACTTCAGTCCGAAAGTCGTCGTTTGACCACTGCGATGACTGTGCACATCCACCGACATCAGTAGCACCTGCGTCACCTGCGTCGCCTATGTCCGAGTCACTGTCACTGTCACTACTCGCATTCACTCCTTCTGCAACTTCATAGTCACTGTCGCTGTCTACAGAGTCGAGATCAATGTCCGATTCATTCCAGTCGTTATTTTCGGTCGGAAACACATTCATGTTGAACATTTGGTCCACAGTCAAGCTCATGTCACTATCACTGTCAGAGTGCGACATTTTGATCGTCGTCGGAAGTCGATGGGATGACCAAAATAATCGATTAAAAATCAAAAAAGCCACAAACCGCTCTTGCAAATGGCGCTGAGAAAGGTACGAAAGGCCCGGATAACGACCGGTTTGTCTTATTACTGTAGTCAACCCAAATAAGTGAGGCACACCGAGACAATCAGCGTACTGAGGAACGGGCGGTATAGGGCGGATCAGGAGCCTGAGGGGTCGGGCGGAAAAGGGCGGAACGGGGGTAGAAAGGTTAAATCACATAGCCACTAACCCAACCATAACAACTTCCTTCAAATCACACTGCCACCAACCTGTCAACTACAACTTAAAACTTCTCTTAGATCACACTACCACTGATCTGTCAACCGTCACATCTTTCCCTTCAATCAAATCATACTACCATTAATGTGTCAAAAGTACTTTTACCTTAAATCACACAGCCAATGCCCTGTCATCCATAACACCTCCACCTCTATTCCCATAGTCATTGCCTGGTCACCCATCACGTCTTTACCTTTGATCACTCCACCACTGACTTGTCTGCTAAACTCTACAACACCTGCACACAGGGTGAAAAACTGTTGCTTGCTACACACTATTTATACCTACATGTAGGGTGAAAGACTGTAGCTTGCTACACACTACTTATACCTACATGCAGGGTGAAAAACAAAGTAGCTTGCTACACACTACTTATACCTACATGCAGGGTGAAAAACTGTAGCTTGCTACACAGTACTTACACCTACATGCAGGGTGAAAAACTGTAGCTTGCTACACACTACTTATACCTACATGCAGGGTGAAAAACTGTAGCTTGCTACACACTACTTACACCTACATGCAGGGTGAAAAACTGTAGCTTGCTACACACTACTACATCTGCATTCTGGCTGAAAGACTGTAGCTTGCTATATACTACTACACCTGCATGCAGGGTGAAAAACTGTAGCTTGCTACACACTACTTACACCTACATGCAAGGCGAAAGACTGTAGCTTGCTATATACTACTACACCTGCATGCAGGGTGAAAAACTGTAGCTTGCTACACATTACTTATACCTACATGCAGGGTGAAAGACTGTAGCTTGCTACATACTACTTACACCTACATGCAGGGTGAAAGACTGTAGCTTGCTACACACTACTACACCTGTATGCAGGGTGAAAAACTGTAGCTTGCTACACACTACTACACCTGAATGCAGGATGAAAGACTGTAGCTTGCTACACACTACTACACCTGTATGCAGGATGAAAAACTGTAGCTTGCTACACACTACAACACCTGCATTCTGGTTGAAAGACTGTAGCTTGCTACACACTACTACACCTGTATGCAGGGTGAAAAACTGTAGCTTGCTACGCACTACTACACCTGCATGCAGGGTGAAAAACTGTCGCTTGCTATACACTTCTACACCAGCATACCGGTAGGGAAAATACCATCCTCTAAACCCAAAAGCAATAAACCCCTCCTTGTGCTTTACCAAACTGTGAAAGTTCCCGTGGATTGGGAAATGCAAAGGGCTGATTGAGATAGGAGAAGAGGTTGTCGCTGAAGTCCACGTCCATGTTGTCCTGACCCAGCAGACTGTTCTTCCTGGCATCCTGCTGCAGGCCGCTTGGTATAGCGCTAACATCCTTCAGTCTGTCCAACAGCTCCTCTTCTGTCAGACCCTGCACACACACACACACACACACACACACACACACACAGAGATATCCTTAGTAAACACGTTTTAAAAAAAAAATCTTTCCTGCACAACTAATAAAAATGCCTTCTAGAAAGCCTTCTTCTCCAACAGTTCATCCCATCTTCCCAGTAAGTGCTGTCAAACTGACATCTCTCCCATAGCCAGTGCCAGCAATCCTCAAGGAGCTGACAAGGTTTGGTTATCACGAGGCCACTAACCACAAACACCTCACACTGCTGCTAGCTGTTGTACAGTCTTCAATGCCTCTTCCATGAACTCTGTCCATTCAGCCCCCTGTGGGTGACAATATCCCCCAAACTGCAGAGCCTTGATCTGTGTGTATGATCTGTGGAGGGGGGGGGGGGGGGGGGGGGGGGGGGCTGTCGCCAAGCACCTCCATGTCAGCTGACAGACACATATACTGAGAAAGGAAATCACAATCAAGGTCAGCATGACAGCTGGGCTTACACACAGCCATGGGTTCTATAAATGTTTCTCAGCTTTCAGTTCATCTCTGGTGATGTCATTAACAATTCAGATGAATGGTACCAATGACTCCACTGGTGGTAATGAGCAATGCTGTCGATCACACTTGTGAGGAGAGGTGGCACATCTCACACACTATGTCATGTTTTACAAAAGAAGTACAGAAATTACCAAAAGCTGGTTGAATATTTGTATATGTGTATGATTATGTTCTGCATGAGTGTGTTAGTGAATCTCTCCCCATCCCCTGCCCTTGTCACCCTGTCCCTCCTTCCTCCCATCCCCCTTTGATTGCTTGTTTGTTGTTGTCATTTTTTTTTCTTCTGTAATCTAATGCTAATTTGTTTGAAATGTACGTGTGTTTCAAAAATGAATTGTCATTAAAAATGTTCATTAAAAAAAGAAGAAAAAAAACCACCCCAAAAGTTAACATCAAGGCTTTTAGACACTGAAGCAAGCACTAACGAATCCACAGGCATACATATATGCATGCAAACACACACACACATACACACACACACACACACACACACACACACACACACACACACACACACACTTACATACACACACGCTTACAAACAGTGAAACACACACATCATGCACAACTACTTATTTACTTCCATGCATGTATACATTTTGTGTCAGACAGGCATGACATACATTTAAGCTGGGGGAGACATGAGATCCTTTTGACATGGTGGGCATTATCCTGTCCCTGTAGAAGCGACGCCATTTCATATACTCATTAGTCACTATGTCCAGGCGGCGCTTCCAGTACTTTCCTTCCATCACCACGGCCTGCACAGCAACAAACAGACAACTGCGAGTTAGGACCACAAGAGGGCACAGATGGAGAAAGAGACAGACAGGAAGGGGCGAAGGACAAATACTTATTTCTATCAAACAGTGACTGCAAACTCTTCAGCACAGAATCAAAATAACTTGCAGACAAACAGTGAACCCAAATTACTTATTTGTTTTCCCTCTTTCACACACTATATTCCAAATGCACTTCACTTGTATGTGCACGAGATAAAGACAGTGTGTCTTTATACAGCCATGACCTTGTTTGCACTAGTCCTTTCTTTTCCTTGGTTCACTTTTAAACTCAATTTTTTTTAATCTATACCGAGAATCTGCATGAAAGCAATAAAACAGCAGAAGTGTGTTTAATTGTGAAATATGTGTATGCCTGGAGGCTGACCTATACTGACATGTAATGTCAACCAAGTCACTCTGACATTGTGTCACGATCACGTGAGAAGTCACAATCATGGCTGACTACATTGACATGGTCAGTCAGCACTGCACACTGTCTGGCTACGTCATGTAGTGGCATAAGAGAGAATGCTCATGTTTACTTCAATGTCTGCACAGACTTTTGGTGGTAGCAGAGTCAGTTATCTGTGTACAATAAATAATTGTGCTAAAGCTTGCTTGTTATTTGCAATTAGTTGGCAAATTTCAATTTTCGAAAAAGTCATAAAAAAAATGCTGGAACGTACACTTATATGTGTTTGTATAAATCTCTGTTTCATATCTTGTTTTGGTACAAGTTTAACTAATTTATCATTTTCATACAGTGGTTGGCCATCTGTAGTTGTTTACCACAGCAATATAGTTTCATTTTCTGTTAAAAGGAGTAACAGAATTTGAGTACAATATCAACATACAATACAGAATCATTCCTGTCAACCTGTGTGACATCATCTAATTAATACTGCAGCTGACCATGACATCCTCTCTTCATTCAAAGTACAAGCCATGGTTGTGATCGATTTAATTCAGGCCTGTAAAGAGATCTGTGTACTACTGACTTTTTTCAACTTTCATACTGGCAGTCTCCAGCCTGCAGAAACAATGCTAAGGCAGTGTCTGTCACAACAGTGTGACTTGCAAGTAGTTCTTCACTTGCTCATGTGACTCGCAAGTAGTTCTTCACTTGCTCATGTGACTTGCAAGTAGTTCTTCACTTGCTCATGTGACTCGCAAGTAGTTATTCACTTGCTCATCACTTGTCATCAGAACCCTAAAGAGGGCAACTCTTATTCTCCAGAAATACCAACATGGTAAATGAAATTCCTAGGATGCTCTTCACCTTTAATTCTTTATCAAGATAATTCTGCACATCAAATGTGTGTAGCTATCAGGTCATATCTTTGAAAATCATGTTTCAAATGCTCAGTCATTTAAATTCTATTAACTCATTCTATACTAGCTATTATCTCCCCTTACTTCCCAAGAAACTGACCAATTCTATACATTTTTTTTTTAATCATATTTTTAAAAACTGAATAAACACAGACTTGTAATTTTTTAAGTTATGTTTATAAATGATTGAGAAACCACAAACAATATGGCAAAGTTCTTTTTCTATGTATTTGGTAATACAGAATTTATGACCAAAAAAAAAAAAGAGACTTTGCATGTCATGTAAAAAATAGGGGTGGCACACACCCTATGAACAAAAAATTTACATTAACTAGTTTCATGCCCTGAAATTATTCAACTGTTTGCAACAATTCAAGGGCTTCGGTCAAAGAAAAAGAAACACCCGAAGGTGCTGGGGAGGACCCAGAGAAGCACTGTCTTCGCCCGCCTTTTAATGGCGATTTGTAGTGTTTCTTTCACCATACATGCTTGACAGAGTATCAGATGACACCATGTTGCCATGTCAAGCCAAACCGAGCTGGTTACGTGGTGTGAAAAGCGTCTGCTAGCGAGCATTCAGCTTGCAAAGCCTAAACTTAGTACCCCTGCACTCTAATTAGTATGCAGGAGCTATCTGTAACAAGTAGTTTTGTACAAAAGGTTTGCTCACTTCAGAGAAAAATTCCAAAGCTTTGAATAACATATGCAGTCTTTAGCATACAAAGGTTGTAAATATAAGAACCAGAAATGCGGTCCTTAGCATAGAAAGAGTTAAAACAGACCTATGTACATAACAAAACAAAAAAGTGGCCCCACACAATATCAGTATGGGGAAGTCTTTCTCATTCTCCCTGTGCGAGTTAGTATACACAAACCCAATTCACCAATTACTTTTAATTTTACTGTAAAATATATCAGTGCAAACTGCATTGAAAATCTACATCAGACACGAGTCTTGTCCGACATGTATAGACTGCAGAGCAAAGGACACATGAGAGATCATGCCACTAAAATAAGCTTCCATAACATCTTGGGCAAATGCTAAAGGCCATGGCTGTTCTAAAAGCATTCCGCACTAAAACTCAATAAAAGCTCAGTCTGAAATTACTCACACCTATCACAAACACGCATGATGAAACAGAAGATAAAAATTCACTCTAAGGTCCTTTATCTGATGAAACAGAACATGAATTTCACTCATCAAATACCTGCACAATAGTCAAAGAAATTACAATAGCACACACACACACCTTACATACACACACACACGCACACACACACACACACACACACACACACACCTCTATACACACACACACACGCACACACACACACACACACACACACACACACACCTCTATACACACACACACGTACACACACACACACACACACACACACACACACACACACACACACACACACACACACACACACACACGCGCGCGCGCGGCGGGCGCGCACACACCACATACACACACAGTGGTTACCTCTGGCTTAGTATGGATGTCATCAGAAAAAGGAGTAGCAAACTGGCATACCAGTGATGGTTTTTGAAATATATCTGCAAAACAATCATCCATAGCTTTCACAATTTACAGAAGATTAGTCCTAAAATCTTACCACCACTGTATAAAAACAAAGTAGGTACCAGTCTCTGTGGCAAAGCGGTTAGTGTCACAGACTCCTGGCTGGGAGGTTGTGGGTTTGATTCCCATCCGAGCCATTTATTTGTGAGATTTTTCCGTCCCAACTGGCTCTTACCGGAGTTTACTATAGGTTCAACTGGGAAGGCTGGGATCACACAGTCACGTTTCATCTACATAACGAATGTGTCGCTGCTAGTGTTACTCAAATATCCTGAACAACACTGCAGGTGTCTGTATTTAATAATAATAATAATAATAATGAATACTTATAATAGCGCCTATTCTCGGCTAGAGACCAAGCTCTAAGCGCTTTACAATCAACACTCGTTTACACAACGGGCTGCCTACCTGGGTAGTGCCGACTGAAGAGCTGCAGCCGGCGCTTCATTCAGTCGTTTCCCGTGTCATCCAGTCAGTATCGTTCAATACCAATCACTCATTTTTCCTTACTTCCTTCATTCTTTCCATTCTCATGCAGGGTGCATGCTATGTGTAACGTGTCATCCATACCAACGGCCAAACTGGCCTACTCTTCCGAAAGTTGGTGATGGGATTTTACGTGTGTGCCAGATGTTATGCATGTGTTCACACACGGAACCTCGGTTTATAGTCTCATTCAAAGGACTGTATGGAAAATGGAGTCAGAACCAATGTTAACTCCGAGGGAAAAATCCCCTGTACCGAAAGCCCCGGCGGAGGTTCGAACTCGCAACCCCAGGATCACCAAGATTATGAGTCCGGCGCTCTACCAACTGAGCTATTCCGGCTCCCAGGAATATTTCTCAGGTCTTGTTGATGCCGGGATTCATTAAGCATAGAGTAGAGCCGTGTGATGCAGTCTCAGACCAGAATGGAAATCCGTAACATCATCTTCATCATTTTCATCCTCACTGATCAGCACAATAAAGTATCAAATTCTGTGGTTCTTCACGCTCTGCTCTTATGGTGGCCTCAGTTTCACCTGCCTCTCTACACCTATGGCTTTGGTTTGGTTCTGTCAGGGTCACCGGTATCAGCAAATTCATAGGGACCATTGCATTGCCTTCCTAGCAACTTCCAGAGGAGACCTCACTCACGCCGGCTCTGTGACTGAGTAATTATTGTCCTCAATAGCCATCAAGAGAGTTTTAATTTAAATCCGGAATAGCCAACAAGAAAATTTTAATTTCAATCCGGATTAGCCATCAAAAAAGTTTTAATTTCAATCCGGAATAGCCATCAAGAGTGTTTTAATTTCAACCCGGAATAGCCATCAAGAGTGTTCTAATTTCAACGGAATAGCCATCAAGAGAGTCATAATTTTAAGGATAGCGCTGCTTAGTGCGACAACAAACTGCTTGGCTGGGACTTCCTGCTAATCTGTTGAACTTCGTTTACTTTCACTTCAAAGGTTTAAGTCTACAAACAGAAAAAAGACAAAAAATACTAAGATGCGTGTAAAATGCCAGTGAAAACTTCGGTGGGCTGGTGGAATTTCTGATCTACTAGCCCAGCAGGCTCATGGAAAAAAAATCAACTTTGCTAGCTCTGACACTACCACAGTGATTCAGCAGCAGCTGTGCATGCAGGGTCTCCTCTGCTGACTTGCCTGATGGCAAAGTGACATTCATGGCTCTCAGTGCTGGACAGGCTGATGGCAATGTGACATTCATGGCTCTCATTGCTGAACAGCTGATGGCAATGCGACATTCATGGCTCTCAGTGCTGGACAGCCTGATGGCAATGTGACATTCATGGCTCTCAGTGCTGGACAGCCTGATGGCAATGTGACATTCAGGGCTCTCTGTGCACTGCAGTGGCTCGAAAACCTGATGGCAATGTGACATTCATGGCTCTCTGTGCATTGCAGTGCTGGAGTGCCTGATGGCAATGAGACATTCATGGCTCTCTGTGCACTGCAGTGCAGGAGCGCCTGATGGCAATGTGACATTCATGGCTCTCTGTGCACTGCAGTGCTGGACAGCCTGATGGCAATGTGACATTCATGGCTCTCTGTGCATTGCAGTGCTGGAGTGCCTGATGGCAATGTGACATTCATGGCTCTCTGTGCACTGCAGTGCTGGAGCGCCTGATGGCAATGTGACATTCATGGCTCTATGTGCACTGCAGTGCGGAGCGCCTGATGGCAATGTGACATTCATGGTTCTCTGTACACTGCAGTGCTGGACAGCCTGATGGCAATGTGATATTCATGGCTCTCTGTGCATTGCAGTGCTGGAGCGCCTGATGGCAATGTGACATTCATGGCTCTCTGTGCACTGCAGTGCTGGAGCGCCTGATGGCAATGTGACATTCATGGCTCTCTGTGCACTGCAGTGCTGGAGCGCCTGATGGCAATGTGACATTCATGGCTCTCTGTGCACTGCAGTGCAGGAGTGCCTGATGGCAATGTGACATTCATGGCTCTCTGTGCACTGCAGTGCTGGAGAGCCTGATGGCAATGTGACATTCATGGCTCTCTGTGCACTGCAGTGCAGGAGTGCCTTAGGGCAATGTGACATTCATGGCTCTCTGTGCACTGCAGTGCTGGAGCGCCTGATGGCAATGTGACATTCATGGCTCTCTGTGCACTGCAGTGCTGGACAGCCTGATGGCAATGTGACATTCATGGCTCTCTGTGCATTGCAGTGCTGGAGTGCCTGATGGCAATGTGACATTCATGGCTCTCTGTGCACTGCAGTGCTGGAGCGCCTGATGGCAATGTGACATTCATGGCTCTCTGTGCACTGCAGTGCTGGACAGCCTGATGGCAATGTGACATTCATGGCTCTCTGTGCATTGCAGTGCTGGAGTGCCTGATGGCAATGTGACATTCATGGCTCTCTGTGCACTGCAGTGCAGGAGTGCCTTAGGGCAATGTGACATTCGTGGGTCTCTGTGCACTGCAGTGCTGGACAGCCTGATGGCAATGTGACATTCAAGGCTCTCTGTGCACTGCAGTGCTGGAGCGCCTGATGGCAATGTGACATTCATGGCTTTCTGTGCATTGCAGTGCTGGACAGCCTGATGACAATGTGACATTCATGGCTCTCTGTGCACTGCAGAGCACGAGTGCCTGATGGCAATGTAACATTCATGGCTCTCTGTGCACTGCAGTGCAGGAGTGCCTTAGGGCAATGTGACATTCATGGCTCTCTGTGCACTGCAGTGCTGGAGCGCCTGATAGCAATGTGACATTCATGGCTCTCTGTGCACTGCAGTCCAGGAGCGCCTGATGGCAATGTGACATTCATGGCTCTCTGTGCACTGCAGTGCTGGAGCGCCTGATGGCAATGTGACATTCAAGGCTCTCTGAGCACTGCAGTGGCTGGAAAGCCTGATGGCAATGTGACATTCAAGGCTCTCTGTGCACTGCAGTACTGGAGTGCCTGATGGCAATGTGACATTCATGGCTCTCTGTGCACTGCAGTGCTGGAGTGCCTGATGGCAATGTGACATTCATGGCTCTCTGTGCACTGCAGTGCTGGAGTGCCTGATGGCAATGTGACAATCATGGCTCTCTGTGAACTGCAGTGCTGGAGTGCCTGATGGCAATGTGACATTCATGGCTCTCTGTGCACTGCAGTGCTGGAGTGCCTGATGGCAATGTGACATTCATGGCTCTCTGTGCACTGCAGTGCTGGAGTGCCTGATGGCAATGTGACATTCATGGCTCTCTGTGAACTGCAGTGCTGGAGCGCCTGATGGCAATGTGACATTCATGGCTCTCTGTGCACTGCAGTACAGGAGCGCCTGATGGCAATGTGACATTCATGGCTCTCTGTGCACTGCAGTGCAGGAGCGCCTGATGGCAATGTGACATTCATGGCTCTCTGTGCACTGCAGTGCAGGAGCGCCTGATGGCAATGTGACATTCATGGCTCTCTGTGCACTGCAGTGCAGGAGCGCCTGATGGCAATGTGACATTCATGGCTCTCTGTACACTGCAGTGCAGGAGCACCTGATGGCAATGTGACATTCATGGCTCTCTGTGCACTGCAGTGCTGGAGAGCCTGTTGGCAATGTGAAATTCATGGCTCTCTGTGCACTGCAGTGCAGGAGTGCCTGATGGCAATGTGACATTTATGGCTCTCTGTGCACTGCAGTGCTGGACAGCCTGATGGCAATGTGACATTCATGGCTCTCTGTGCATTGCAGTGCTGGAGTGCCTGATGGCAATGTGACATTCATGGCTCTCTGTGCACTGCAGTGCTGGAGCGCCTGATGGCAATGTGACATTCATGGCTCTATGTGCACTGCAGTGCTGGAGCGCCTGATGGCAATGTGACATTCATGGTTCTCTGTACACTGCAGTGCTGGACAGCCTGATGGCAATGTGATATTCATGGCTCTCTGTGCACTGCAGTGCTGGAGCGCCTGATGGCAATGTGACATTCATGGCTCTCTGTGCACTGCAGTGCTGGAGCGCCTGATGGCAATGTGACATTCATGGCTCTCTGTGCACTGCAGTGCTGGAGTGCCTGATAGCAATGTGACATTCATGGCTCTCTGTGCACTGCAGTGCAGGAGTGCCTGATGGCAATGTGACATTCATGGCTCTCTGTGCACTGCAGTGTTGGAGAGCCTGATGGCAATGTGACATTCATGGCTCTCTGTGCACTGCAGTGCAGGAGTGCCTTAGGGCAATGTGACATTCATGGCTCTCTGTGCACTGCAGTGCTGGAGCGCCTGATGGCAATGTGACATTCATGGCTCTCTGTGCACTGCAGTGCTGGACAGCCTGATGGCAATGTGACATTCATGGCTCTGTGCATTGCAGTGCTGGAGTGCCTGATGGCAATGTGACATTCATGGCTCTCTGTGCACTGCAGTGCTGGAGCGCCTGATGGCATGTGACATTCATGGCTCTCTGTGCACTGCAGTGCTGGACAGCCTGATGGCAATGTGACATTCATGGCTCTCTGTGCACTGCAGTGCTGGAGTGCCTGATGGCAATGTGACATTCATGGCTCTCTGTGCACTGCAGTGCAGGAGTGCCTTAGGGCAATGTGACATTCATGGCTCTCTGTGCACTGCAGTGCTGGACAGCCTGATGGCAATGTGACATTCAAGGCTCTCTGTGCACTGCAGTGCTGGAGCGCCTGATGGCAATGTGACATTCATGGCTTTCTGTGCATTGCAGTGCTGGACAGCCTGATGACAATGTGACATTCATGGCTCTCTGTGCACTGCAGAGCAGGAGTGCCTGATGGCAATGTGACATTCATGGCTCTCTGTGCACTGCAGTGCAGGAGTGCCTTAGGGCAATGTGACATTCATGGCTCTCTGTGCACTGCAGTGCTGGAGCGCCTGATAGCAATGTGACATTCATGGCTCTCTGTGCACTGCAGTCCAGGAGCGCCTGATGGCAATGTGACATTCATGGCTCTCTGTGCACTGCAGTGCTGGAGCGCCTGATGGCAATGTGACATTCAAGGCTCTCTGAGCACTGCAGTGGCTGGAAAGCCTGATGGCAATGTGACATTCAAGGCTCTCTGTGCACTGCAGTACTGGAGTGCCTGATGGCAATGTGACATTCATGGCTCTCTGTGCACTGCAGTGCTGGAGTGCCTGATGGCAATGTGACATTCATGGCTCTCTGTGCACTGCAGTGCTGGAGTGCCTGATGGCAATGTGACATTCATGGCTCTCTGTGAACTGCAGTGCTGGAGTGCCTGATGGCAATGTGACATTCATGGCTCTCTGTGCACTGCAGTGCTGGAGTGCCTGATGGCAATGTGACATTCATGGCTCTCTGTGCACTGCAGTGCTGGAGTGCCTGATGGCAATGTGACATTCATGGCTCTCTGTGAACTGCAGTGCTGGAGCGCCTGATGGCAATGTGACATTCATGGCTCTCTGTGCACTGCAGTACAGGAGCGCCTGATGGCAATGTGACATTCATGGCTCTCTGTGCACTGCAGTGCAGGAGCGCCTGATGGCAATGTGACATTCATGGCTCTCTGTGCACTGCAGTGCAGGAGCGCCTGATGGCAATGTGACATTCATGGCTCTCTGTACACTGCAGTGCAGGAGCGCCTGATGGCAATGTGACATTCATGGCTCTCTGTACACTGCAGTGCAGGAGCGCCTGATGGCAATGTGACATTTATGGCTCTCTGTGCACTGCAGTGCTGGAGAGCCTGTTCGCAATGTGACATTCATGCTCTCTGTGCACTGCAGTGCGGTAGCGCCTGATGGCAATGTGACATTCATGGCTCTCTGTACACTGCAGTGATGGAGCGCCTGATGGCAATGTGACATTCATGGCTCTCTGTACACTGCAGTGCTGGAGCGCTGATGGCAATGTGACATTCATGGCTCTCTGTGCACTGCAGTGCAGGAGCGCCTGATGGCAATGTGACATTCATGGCACTCTGTGCACTACAGTGCTGGAGCGCCTAATGGCAATGTGACATTCATGGCTCTCTGTGCACTGTAGTGCAGGAGTGCCTTAGGGCAATGTGACATTCATGGCTCTTGTGCACTGCAGTGCAGGAGTGCCTGAAAGGCAATGTGACATTCATGGCTCTCTGTGCACTGCAGTGCTGGAGTGCTGATAGCAAATGTGACATTCATGGCTCTCTGTGCACTGCAGTGCTGGAGTGCCATGATGGCAATGTGACATTTATGGCTCTCTGTGCACTGCAGTGAGGAGTGCCTGATGGCAATGTGACATTCATGGCTCTCTGTGCACTGCAGTGCAGGAGCGCCTGATGGCAATGTGACATTCATGGCTCTCTGTGCACTGCAGTGCAGGAGTGCCTGATGGCAATGTGACATTCATGGCTCTCTGTGCACTGCAGTGCAGGAGTGCCTGATGGCAATGTGACATTTATGGCTCTCTGTGCACTGTAGTGCAGGAGTGCCTTAGGGCAATGTGACATTCATGGCTCTCTGTGCACTGCAGTGCAGGAGTGCCTTAGGGCAATGTGACATTCATGGCTCTCTGTGCACTGCAGTGCAGGAGCGCCTGATGGCAATGTGACATTCATGGCTCTCTGTGCACTGCAGTGCTGGATCGCCTGATGGCAATGTGACATTCATGGCCCTCTGTGCACTGCAGTGCAGGAGTGCCTGATGGCAATGTGACATTCATGGCTCTCTGTGCACTGCAGTGCTGGAGTGCCTGATAGCAATGTGACATTCATGGCTCTCTGTGCACTGCAGTGCAGGAGTGCCTGATGGCAATGTGACATTTATGGCTCTCTGTGCACTGCAGTGCAGGAGTGCCTGATGGCAATGTGACATTTATGGCTCTCTGTGCACAATGTGACATTCATGGCTCTCTGTGCACTGCAGTGCAGGAGTGACTGATGGCCCAAAGTGACATTTATGGCTCTCTGTGCACTGCAGTGCAGGAGTGCCTGATGGCAATGTGACATTCATGGCTCTCTGTGTACTGCAGTGCAGGAGCGCCTGATGGCAATGTGACATTCATGGTTCTCTGTGCACTGCAGTAGAGAAGTGCCTGATGGCAATGTGACATTCATGGCTCTCTGTACACTGCAATAGAGGAGTGCCTGATGGCAATGTGACATTCATGGCTCTCTGTGCACTGCAGTGCTGGAGTGCCTGATGGCAATGTGACATTCATGTCTCTCTGTACTGTGCACTGCAGTGGCTGGAGTGCCTGATGGTAATGTGACATTCATGGCTCTCTGTGCACTGCAGTGCAGGAGCGCCTGATGGAAATGTGACATTCATGGCTATCTGTACACTGCAGTGCAGGAGTGCCTGATGGCAATGTGACATCATGGCTCTCTGTACACTGCAGTGCAGGAGCGCCTGATGGCAATGTGACATTCATGGCTCTCTGTGCACTGCAATGCAGGAGCGCCTGATGGCAATATGACATTCATGGCTCTCTGTACACTGCAGTGCAGGAGTGCCTGATGGCAATGTGACATTCATGGCTCCCTGTGCACTGCAGTGCAGGAGCGCCCGATGGCAATGTGACATTCATGGCTCTCTGTGCACTGCAGTGCAGGAGTGCCTGATGGCAATGTGACATTCATGGCTCTCTGTACACTGCAGTGCAGGAGCGCCTGATGGCAATGTGACATTCATGGCTCTCTGTGCACTGCAGTGCAGGAGCGCCTGATGGCAATGTGACATTCATGGCTCTCTGTACACTGCAGTGCTGGAGAGCCTGATGGCAATGTGACATTCATGGCTCTCTGTGCACTGCAGTGCTGGAGTGCCTTAGGGCAATGTGACATTCATGGCTCTCGTGCACTGCAGTGCAGGAGTGCCTTAGGGCAATGTGACATTCATGGCTCTCTGTGCACTGCAGTGCAGGAGCGCTGATGGCAATGTGACATTCATGGCTCTCTGTGCACTGCAGTGCTGGAGTGCCTTAGGGCAATGTGACATTCATGGCTCTCTGTACACTGCAGTGCTGGAGCGCCTGATGGCAATGTGACATTCATGGCTCTCTGTGCACTGCAGTGCAGGAGTGCATGATGGCAATGTGACATTCATGGCTCTCTGTGCACTGCAGTGCTGGAGTGCCTTAGGGTAATCTGACATTCATGGCTCTCTGTGCACTGCAGTGCAGGAGCGCCTGATGGCAATGTGACATTCATGGCTCTCTGTGCACTGCAGTGCAGGAGTGCCTGATGGTAATGTGACATTCATGGCTCTCTGTGCACTGCAGTGCAGGAGCGCCTGATGGCAATGTGACATTCATGGCTCTCTGTGCACTGCAGTGCAGGAGTGTCTGATGGCAATGTGACATTCATGGCTCTCTGTGCACTGCAGTGCAGGAGAGCCTGATGGCAATGTGACATTCATGGCTCTCTGTGCACTACAGCACAGGAGTGCCTTAGGGCAATGTGACATTCATGGCTCTCTGTGCACTGCAGTGCAGGAGCGCCTGATGGCAATGTGACATTCATGGCTCTCTGTGCACTGCAGTCCTGGAGCGCCTGATGGCAATGTGACATTCATGGCTCTCTGTGCACAGCAGTGCTGGAGCGCCTGATCGCAATGTGACATTCATGGCTCTCTGTGCACTGCAGTGCAGGAGCGCCTGATGGCAATGTGACATTCATGGCTCTCTGTGCACTGCAGTGCTGGAGCGCCTGATGGCAATGTGACATTCATGGGTCTCTGTGCACTGCAGTGCAGGAGCGCCTGATGGCAATGTGACATTCATGGCACTCTGTGCACTGCAGTGCTGGAGTGCCTGATGGCAATGTGACATTCATGGCTCTCTGTGCACTGCAGTGGCTGGAAAGCCTGATGGCAATGTGACATTCATGGCTCTCTGTGCACTGCAGTGCTGGAGCGCCTGATGGCAATGTGACATTCATGGCTCTCTGTGCATTGCAGTGCTGGAGTGCCTGATGGCAATGAGACATTCATGGCTCTCTGTGCACTGCAGTGCTGGAGCGCCTGATGGTAATGTGACATTCATGGCTCTCTGTACACTGCAGTGCTGGAGCGCCTGATGGCAATGTGACATTCATGGCTCTCTGTGCACTGCAGTGCAGGAGTGCCTTAGGGCAATGTGACATACATGGCTCTCTGTGCACTGCAGTGCAGGAGTGCTTGATGGCAATGTGACATTCATGGCTCTCTGTGCACTGCAGTGCTGGAGCGCCCGATGGTAATGTGACATTCATGGCTCTCTGTGCACTGCAGTGCTGGAGCGCCTGATGGCAATGTGACATTCATGGCTCTCTGTGCACTGCAGTGCTGGAGCGCCTGATGGCAATGTGACATTCATGGCTCTCGGTTTCACTGCAGTGCAGGAGTGCCTGATGGCAATGTGACATTCATGGCTCTCTGTGCACTGCAGTGCTGGAGTGCCTTAGGGCAATGTGACATCATGGCTCTCTGTGCACTGCAGTGCAGGAGTGCCTTAGGGCAATGTGACATTCATGGCTCTCTGTGCACTGCAGTGCAGCAGTGCCTGATGGCAATGTGACATTCATGGCTCTCTGTGCACTGCAGTGCGGGAGCGCCTGATGGCAATGTGACATTCATGGCTCTCTGTGCACTGCAGTGCAGGAGTGCCTTAGGGCAATGTCACATTCATGGCTCTCTGTGCACTGCAGTGCAGGAGTGCCTGATGGCAATGTGACATTCATGGCTCTCTGTGCACTGCAGTGCAGGAGTGCCTGATGGCAATGTGACATTTGTGGCTCTCTGTGCACTGCAGTGCAGGAGTGCCTGATGGCAATGTGACATTCATGGCTCTCTGTGCACTGCAGTGCAGGAGCGCCTGATGGCAATGTGACATTCATGGCTCTCTGTGCACTGCAGTGCAGGAGTGCCTTAGGGCAATGTCACATTCATGGCTCTCTGTACACTGCAGTGCAGGAGTGCCTGATGGCAAAGTCACATTCATGGCTCTCTGTGCACTGCAGTGCAGGAGTGCCTTAGGGCAATGTGACATTCATGGCTCTCTGTGCACTGCAGTGCAGGAGCGCCTGATGGCAATGGACATTCATGGCTCTCTGTGCACTGCAGTGCAGGAGTGCCTTAGGGCAATGTGACATTCATGGCTCTCTGTGCACTGCAGTGCAGGAGTGCCTGATGGCAATGTGACATTCATGGCTCTCTGTGCACTGCAGTGCAGGAGTGCCTTAGGGCAATGTCACATTCATGGCTCTCTGTGCACTGCAGTGCAGGAGTGCCTGATGGCAATGTGACATTCATGGCTCTCTGTGCACTGCAGTGCAGGAGTGCCTTAGGGCAATGTGACATTCATGGCTCTCTGTGCACTGCAGTGCAGGAGTGCCTGATGGCAATGTGACATTCATGGCTCTCTGTTACACTGCAGTGCAGGAGCGCCTGATGGCAATGTGACATTCATGGCTCTCTGTGCACTGCAGTGCAGGAGTGCCTTAGGGCAATGTGACATTCATGGCTCTCTGTGCACTGCAGTGCTGGAGCGCCTGATGGCAATGTGACATTTATGGCTCTCTGTGCACTGCAGTACAGGAGTGCCTTAGGGCAATGTCACATTCATGGCTCTCTGTGCACTGCAGTGCAGGAGTGCCTTAGGGCAATGTCACATTCATGGCTCTCTGTGCACTGCAGTGCAGGAGCGCCTGATAGCAATGTGACTCTCTGTGCACGCAGTGCAGGAGCACCTGATGGCAATGTGACATTCATGGCTCTCTGTGCACTACAGCGGCTGGAGCTGCAACTGTTTACACCTAGGCGCAGCTGGCTATGAGGAGTTGAAATGTGAGATCAAGAGGTAATGACACTAAGGGGACACTAACGAGGGATTGGGGGGGGGGGGGGGGGGGGAGGGAGGGTTTATCAAGATACTAAACTAACTTGTAACTGTCATTTTCTTAATAAGCTTTTTAATGACAAACAAAAGGCATATCCTGCTATTATAAATAAAGGTTTTCTGATCATTACCCCATTTACTAGTTTTTGAAAATGTGTGTGTGTGTGTGTGTGTGTGTGTGTGTGTGTGTGTGTGTGTGTGTGTGTGTGTGTGGCTGTGTGTGTGTGTGTGTGTGTGTGTGTGTGTGTGTGTGTGTGTGTGTGTGTGTGTGTGTGTGCGCGCGCGCGCACGTGTAAATGTGTGTGTGTGTGTGTGTGTGTGTGTGTGTGTGTGTGTGTGTGTGTGTGTGTGTGTGTGTGTGTGCGCGCGCGCGAGCACGTGTGTGCACATGCACTGAATTAACGTAACTTTTTACTCAGTGTTTCATTCTCTGCATTGAGGTAATAATTAAATGACTTTTATTTAAGGAAAAACAATTACAGTAAAATAAAACAAGCAAACTTCTGAAATCATTGAAACTAGTTTCTGTTTTTTATCCACCCAAATGAGTGACCCAAACTCACTGAGCACTGTACCAAAGACACTGAAACCATCCAGCAGCCCCCTCTGGAAGCCCTGCTGTCTGCTCCACTGTACCTCTTCCACCCTGGATTCATGTCATTAGTCTCCGAATACAATGTAACATGTCTCTCACCACTGTCAATCAGCAATGTAACATGTCTCTCACCACTGTCAATCAGCAATGTAACATGTCTCTCACCACTGTCAATCAGCAATGTAACATGTCTCTCACCACTGTCAATCAGCAATGTAACATGTCTCTCACCACTGTCAATCAGCAATGTAACATGTCTCTCACCACTGTCAATCAGCAATGTAACATTTCTCTCACCACTGTCAATCAGCAATGTAACATGTCTCTTACCACTGTCAATCAGCAATGTAACATGTCTCTCACCACTGTCAATCAGCAATGTAACATGTCCTTTACCACTGTCAATCGCCTTACCACTGTCAATCGCCAATGTAACATGTCTCTTACCACTGTCAATCAGCAATGTGATATGTCTCTTAATACTGTCAATCAGCAATGTAACATGTCTCTTACCACTGTCAATCAGCAATGTAACATGTCTCTTACCACTGTCAATCAGCAATGTAACATGTCTCTTACCACTCTCAATCAGCAATGTAACATGTCTCTCACCACTGTCAATCAGCAATGTAACACATCTCCTACTACTACCAATCAACAGTGTAACATATCTCATACTACCATCAATCAACAGTGTAACATGTCTCTCACCACTGTCAATCAGCAATGTAACATGTCTCTCACCACTGTCAATCAGCAATGTAACATGTCTCTTACCACTGTCAATCAGCAATGTAACATGTCTCTTACCACTGTCAATCAGCAATGCAACATGTCTCTTACCACTGTCAATCAGCAATGTAACATGTCTCTTACCACTCTCAATCAGCAATGTAACATGTCTCTTACTACTATCAATCAACAATGTAACATCTCATACTACAATCAATCAACAGTATAACATGTCTCTTACCACTCTCAATCAGCAATGTAACATGTCTCTTACTACTATCAATCAACAGTATAACATGTCTCTTACCACTGTCAATCAGCAATGTAACATGTCTCTTACCACTGTCAATCAGCAATGTAACATGTCTCTTACTACTATCAATCAACAACGTAACATATCTCATACTACTATCAATCAACAGTGTAACATGTCTCTTACTACAATCAATCAACAATGTAACATGCCTCATACTACAATCAATCAACAATGTAACATCTCATACTACAATCAGTCAACTATGTTACATGTCTCATACTACAATTAATCAGTCCAGAATCATACAACTTTTTTTTTCAATGGTCAATGGCCTGTAAACTGAAGATCAACTCTCAAGGTTAGATCAAACAGCATTCTTTTTTCTTGGTACGTCACCGCTGCTGTTGACCTTAAATCAATGAATGGACCATGTTCCACTGGTCATGTGATTAACAGCCTGATGGACTGTTGGTCATCAGTGGCATGGAATGCTCACTTTTTTGAATTTCAAAACAATACACATGGCCTACAGATTGTTCTGAAGTAACAAGGTCACCACATTGTGTGTTTATCATGGAGATTGTTCTGAAGTGACAAGGTCACCACATTGTGTGTTTATCATGGAGATTGTTCTGAAGTAACAAGGTCACCACATTGTGTGTTTATCATGGAGATTGTTCTAAAGTAACAAGGTCACCACACTGTGTGTTTATCATGGAGATTGTTCTGAAGTAACAAGGTCACCACATTGTGTGTTTATCATGGTAGTCAGGAGGCAAAAATCTGTGTCGTTTACATGAACTGAAAATTTAAAAACTCATTGAAATAATATAGTATTTAGAACCATGTGCAAAGAGAGGGAACAGGTCAGAGATGGGGAGTGAGAGGTGGCATGGCAACCAATCAAATACATAAAATGTAAACCCAGAAAAAGGCAGAACAAGGGCAGGAGAATGGAAGGCCGAGGGATCAGGAGACTAGAAGACCTCAACAGGGTGGGAGGCTGAGAGGGTAGGAAGAGCAAAGGGAAGCAGAGTCAAGACTCCATCAAATTGGTATCTGACGTTATAAATCTTTTTTATACAATCACTTGTTTGTTTTTCCTCTCCCCCTCCCCTTCTTTTCCTTTTTCTTTCTTAGCTCTGACATTGTTGCTTAAAGTGGGAGGGGACCCTTCACATACCTCCCAAATACAGAGAGTACTTCAGTACAACTGAAAACAAGTGACCAAACCCACAAGTTCACAATCAATTTCTGAGATTTCAAAGTATAGAAAACCAATATTACTTACATTGTATATGCCACTCCCGCCAAATAATGTTGTTCAGGCGTACTTTGTCTTTGCCACTCAGATGCATTCCTCGAAAAGGCTTCCATTTGGGTGATGTGATCTTGCCACTGGAAAAAAAAACAGATGCAAAGCATATAAACATACTCCCAGTTTATCCTGAATACGCATGAGATATTCCATAAAGAGGAAAAACCGTCTTGGACTGATGTAACCGTTAGTAATGGCTATTCTGGTAAACATCGGCCATCGTCTGTGACCTATAATGAACATACCTACAAATTTTCAGAAATATCGGCCACGTACTTTCTGAGATATTCCATAAAGAAGAAAAACTGTTCCAGGACGTTACAGCCGTTAGTACAGCTAAAACGGTAAACTAAAACATTGGGCATCATCAGTGACCCATAATGAACATACATGCAAATTTTCACAAAGATCGGCCAAGTACATTCTGAGATATTCTATAAAGAAGAAAAATGGTTACAGGCGTTACAGCCATTGGTAACGGTATAATGGTAAACTAAAACATCGGGCATCATCCGTAACCCATAGTGAACATACTTGCTAATGTTCACAAAGATCAGCCAAGTACTTTCTGAGATATTCATAAAGAAAACAACCGTTACAGGCCGTTACAGCCATTAGTAACAGCTATAATGGCAAAACTAAAACATCGGGGATTATTCGTGACCCATAATGAACATACCTGCTAAAGTTAACGAAGATCAGCCAAGTACTTTTTGAGAAAATTCCCTGAAGAAGAAAAAGCGTTACAGGCCGTTACAGCTGTTAGAAATGGTATATATGGTAAACTAAAACATCGGGCATTATTCGTGACCCATAACGAACATATCTACAAATTTTCAGAAAGATCGGCCAAGTACTTTTTGAGATATTCTAAAAGAAGAAAAACCGTTACAGGCTGTTAGTAACGGCTGTAACGGTAACCTAAAACATCAGGCATCATCCGTGACCTATAATGAACATACCTACAAATTTTCAGAAAGATCGGCCAAGTACTTTTTAAGATATTCTATAAAGAAGAAAAATTGTTACAGGCGTTACAGCCGTTAGTAACGGCTATAACGGTAAACTTAAACATCGGCCATCATCCGTGACCCATAAGAACATACCTACAAATTTTCAGAAAGTACTTTTGAGATATTCCATAAAGAAGAAAAGCGTTATAGGCTGTTACAGCCGTTAGTAACAGCTGTAACAGGGTAAACTAAAACATCGGGCATCATCCGTGACCCATAATGAACATACCTGCTAATTTTCACAAAGATCAGCCAAGTACTTTCTGAGATATTCCATGGAGAAGAAAAAACCGTTACAGGCCGTTACAGCCGTTACTAACAGCTGTAACGGTCAACTAAAACATTGGGCATCATCCGTGACCCATAATGAACATACTTACAATTTTTCAGAAAGATCGGCCCAGTAGTTTTGTCTGGAGCGAGTGGAACACATTTTGACCACAGACACACACACAGACACACACACACACACACACACACACAGACAGCATTTCTTCGTTCCCATTCTAAAGTACTCCCTGTTCTTTAAGAACTGGGAGTACAAAAACAAGAAACAAACACAAACAAGAGCTGGTCAATTTACACAAATTCCACATTTTGGTTTTACACCTTTGCTCTAGAACCCAAATGAAGACAACGTTAATACTGTGGGAGAAAAGTTTCAATTCAATTCTTCAAGACAGTATGTGACTCAGGACTTCAAATAGTATCCATGGCTGCTATCAGCACACTGATTCTCATTATGATCAAACCAAATGATGCCATTTGCAATCTGAAATTGATAAACTAGCATCTACTCTGTGGGGAAAATGAATCAAGTTTACTTGCCTCATTAAGTTAGTGACAAAACCTCATGTAAATTAAGTTCCTACACAAGATGGCCATTTTTTGTGACATGAAAATGTTATGTTTTACAAACAGGCTATGCAAAAAACAAACAAACAAACAAGAAACACACACACAAAAATGTAAATTTGACAACATGACAGATACTGAACCCATAGATACCTATCCAGCTAGTGTTGATAAGCCATGAAATCGACCTTTGCAGTCAGCTTGGCTATTTTCTCTCTCTCTCTCTCTCTCTCTCTCTCTCTCTCTCTCTCTCTCTCTCTCTCTCTCTCTCTCTCTCATACACACACACACACACACATACACACACACACACACACACACACACACACACACACACACATCTATCTGTCTGTCTGTCTGTCTCTGTCTGTCTTATATATACATGATTAAACAACCTCTTTGACATCTATACATGTTTGTGATGGCAATAGATATTCAGTATGTGTTGGCTTCTTTTTAAAATGAACTTCAGAACTTTAGATTTTTTCCAGTCACCATGGGACACATGTCCACTCGTAACTTACAAAGGGGACAATGGTAAGGACATGAGACAAATTCAGCACCTTTAAGCCATCATGCAATTTAAACCATTGTAATAGTAGCAGTAAACACCACGAATTTGCTCTGACTGTACTTTTCATCTTGCAAACATTACTATGTGCACAGACTATCAAAATGGGTGTGTGTCTGTGCGAGCGTGTGTGTGTGTGTGTGTTGTGTGTGTGTTGTGTGTGTGTGTGTGTGTGTGTGTGTGTGTGTGTGTGTGTGTGTGTGTGTGTGTGTGTGTGTGTGTGTGTGCGTATTTGTGTGTGTGTGTCTGTGTTGTACTGTTGTGTTGTGTGTCTTCCTATTTGTTGTGTGTGCTGTTTCAGTTTTTTTATGGGTTTTTATGGTGTGTGTGTGTGTGTGTGTGTGTGTGTGTGTGTGTGTGTGTGTGTGTGTGTGTGTGTGTGTGCCATGAGAATGTCTGTGTGTGCCTGTGTGTGTGTGTGAAAGCATGCATTTGAGTGAGTGAGTGAGCGAGTGTGTGAGTGTGTGTGTGTGTGTGTGTTGTGTGTGTGTGTGTGTGTGTGTGTGTGTGTGTGTGCATGCATGTGTTGTGTGTGTGTGTGTGTGTGTGTGTGTGTGTGTGTGTGTGTGTGTGTTGTGTTGTGTTGTGTTGTGCTGTGTTGTGCTGTGTTGTACTGTTGTGTTGTGTGTCTTCCTATTTGTTGTGTGTGCTGTTTCAGTTTTTTTATGGGTTTTTTTTCAAATGTGTCCCTAATGTGTCAATGTGTGTATCTCTGCAAGACTGTGTGCATGTGTGAGTGTGTGCATTTGTGCATGCATGCATATGTGTGTGTGTGTGTGTGTGTGTGTGTGTTGTGTGTGTGTGTGTGTGTGTGTGTGTGTGTGGTATGTGTATGGAAGGAATTCTGTTTTACGTCTCGTCACACATATAGGTGATTGCAGACGTCTAAATAACATATTGTTTACAATTTTAGACTATTATTATAAAAGAAAAGAGGACGATGTGGTTACATGGAACATAAATAAAGCATGTGTATGTGTATGTGTGTGTGTGTGTGTCTGTGTACTGTCTGTGTGTCTGTCTGTCTATGTGTTGTTGTGTTGTGGTGTGTGTGAGTGTGTTTGTGTGTGGGTGTGTATGTAAGCACATGTATTCATGATTGGCACAAGCAGTACAAGTCTCTGTGTGTAGTTTGTTTACTTTATGTGAATAGTTCTGAAAAAAAGCACCTACGGCAAAAAGGGTGTAAGAGTAGCTTTTTCCTCTTCCTCTAATTCCTCCTAACTCCTTTTCTTTTTTTAAGCTTGAAAAATTTAGGGGGGTTGGGGGGAGAGGGGGTGGATTTTTTTTAAGTACATGTCTGCATCCTCTCCCCTTTCCACCTCCTCAAAGTTATTGATACATACTAATTTTACCAGCATTTATACATCTGCATAACTTTTAACATAAATAATTGAACCAAAGCAGTCAATCTATACTATACTGATGTGACCAAATACAAACAAATACTCATAGATAATGCTATGATGATTTGAGATTCTCAGGTTTGTGTGTGTGTGTGTGTGTGTGTGTGTGTGTGTGTGTGTGTGTGTGTGTGTGTGTGTACGTGTGTGTGTGTGTTTGTGTGTGTGGGGGTGGGGGGGTGAAGGTAACCGACATCATCAATCTGAACTTTTTGTCATCTAGTATGATTTTTTTTCTCAGAAAGTTTGTATTGAATGCATGCAATCATTTTTTTTTCATAAATTTTCTGGGAATGTCATGCAAACACATAAAGATTGTATAACATATTTTGAAAACTGCCATATTATATCAAAGGTAGTATTCACATTTATTCCTGTCGATTCTTCTAAGACCCAAACACACCTCTTTTTATTTCTGACACTCAACAGGAAAAAAGACTGTTAATATTCTCAGTTCAAACTGAACCATGGTTACAAAGTCACCAGCCAATTTGTGCATGTGTGTGTGTGTGTGTGTGTGAGAGAGAGAGAGAGAGAGAGAGAGAGAGAGAGCGTGTGTGTGTGTGTGTGTGTGACTTGTCACTGGCCTGATCTGGAAACATGGGCCCAAATTAAGAACAGTTTCAAAAGACTTTACAGCTGACTAGTTATACGTCAGTCCATACTCAACATTTCACATAAATGATGCAAAATGGAAACAAGCCGAGAATATTCTTCAATTATGATCCAAGACCTCAGCAGTGATCTGGGGTGAACGGTGATCTGAGGTTCAGATCTGAGCCATTGGCCTACCTGTAGGCAAGTGTCATACATTCGAAGACCTTTGTGAGCGACTCGTCAATGGGCAGTGATGTAGCAGTACTTTGAGGGCCAAATGTGTATGTTTGCGACGTTTCTTTCTTTGCCTGAACAAAATCATAGCCAGAAGCAACTTTCTTGACGGTGACGTGAGTTTCATCGTCGTCATCGTAGTCATCGTCTTTCTCTTCGTGCACTCTGCTGTTCATAAACTGCCCACTGTGAATGGTAAACGAGTCGTTCATTCTGTTTCTTCCAACAAAGGAGCTGTTGTTGTACATACTTTGCACCTGCGTCATCTTGTGTTACGTTTTGTAGCTGTCATAGGTCGTTTCAGCCTTGCTGATTGATAGATGCAACTTTATGCAATAACAACACGACTCAAGATCGGTCAACAACCAAAATAACATCCAAGGCCGAGAGTCAGCCATTAATAGTTAGACATGTGAAGGAGGGTTTGACCAATCAGATTACAAACAGCTGAAAAACAGGTAGCAAGGTCAAGGATGTAGGGGTGGGTGTGACGGGATGGGAACTTCCAAAAGTAAGGAGCTGTCACCAGGAAGGATAGACGTCGGCGGAGAATCACGGAATCTGAAAGAATTCGATCGTTTCATACACCGATCAGAGGACGTCTCGAGCGAAGGTTTGCAGGCCATGATTAAACTGTGTGATGCGAACGCCTCTCCCAATCAGAGTAGACCTAGTTTATAAAGCTGAACGAAACAGTTTTCTTCCTCTAAATGACAACGCGTGAGTCATCATTTCAGTGCTCATTATTAAGACTAGGTTTTTAGTAATGAACAATATGCATGCAAGTGTGTGTGTGTGTGCGTGTGTGTGTGTGTGTTCACAACCCACTGTAAGAACCATACATAGATGGATTCTTCCAGATGGGAGATATTATCCTGCTCCGCGCTCAGCAGTCTCCAGTGGGATCATTATCATCGCACAGGATGCACGCTAGGTGTGTCTTGAAAGCGTCATCCAGCCACTGACCTACGGGTCTACTTTTTCGACAGATGGGATTTAAAAGTATGCGCAAGATACATTTATGCGTGCGTTCGCGCACAGAAACCCGGTTTCATACGAAGGACTTTCAGGGAATGGAGTCCGAACAATTGTTTACTCTGAGAAAAGTCTTGAGCCTAAACCGAAATGGCCCCTGGCCAGCGGAGATTCAAACCTGGATCACAAGAATTACCAGCCGACACTATACCAGCTGAGCTGATCTTGCCACCCCAACACACCACACCCCATATATGTGTACACACACACACACACACACACAAAACACACACACACACACTTAAAGATAGACAGATAGATAGATAATGTTGTCATGTGTGCGTGCGTGCGTGTGTTCGTGTGTGTGTGTGTGTGTGTGTGTGTGTGTGTGTGTGTGTGTGTGTGTGTGTGTGTTGTGACAGACAGACAGACAGACAGACAGACAGAACTGTACGGGAAAACTTCAGGAACGGGAGCCGCCGGAGAGAAAAAAAAAAAGATACTAGACTACACACGCGCGCGCGCGCGCGCAAACACACACGCATGCACGCACAGACGCGCGCACACACACACACACACACACACACACACACACACACACAGTGACACACACACACACACACACACACACACACACACACAACATTACACCTGAGAGAGAGAGGTAAACAGTGGGATAGGATGCACCCGCACACAAGAGAAAGGGAAGATGTTTAGTGATATTGTGTGGGACGGTAAGCAGTCTATCTTGTTCATCTTCAACATAGACAGAACAGCTTCCAACTCTATGCCCTGCCCAACGGCTACCCACCACCACCACATCACACACCAATTCCCCATCCCTCCCCCATAACCTACCCCCCACCACCCACATCACACACCAATTCCCCATCCCTGCCCCATAACCTACCCCCCACCACCCACATCACACACCAGTTCCCATCCCTGCCCCATAACCTCGCTTTGACTGGTTTGAAAGGAAATCTTACATGAGACTGGGAATAGTAAACAGTGAGTAACGAATTCAGTTAGGTTACCTGTATTTGTCCCTGTGTTCGTTTGACTATATTCAAGGTCGAAAAGGTTGTGTCAGTCTTGAATTAATGTTCATTTGTGTTTGTTAATTTCTCCAGTTGTTGTTGCTGTGTACATGTATTAGGTACAAGTATGCAGGCAATCTTGGAACATCCAGCTTTTGTAATAATAATAATAATGAATATTTCTATAGCGCAAATCCTAGATTAGCTCTAAGCGCTTTACAATACAAGGACTAACGAAAACACGCACGCACGCACGCGCACACGCGCGCACGCACACACACACACACACACACACACACACACACACACACACACACAACACACACACACACACCACGCAAACACACACACGCCACACACACACACACACACACACACACGCACACAAACCGCATACTCAGGCACGGGGAAGCAGATACGCACAGCACACACGGGAAAGCAGACACGCACAACCACTCACACGCACCTTCGCACACACGCACTCACACAAACTGACATCTGTGTATGACCGGGACTTTTGAATTATCAGCCGAAATAGACGGTAAAAAGATGAGTTTTTAGTTTCGTTTTAAAGACTGGAAAAGAGTCACAGTGCCCGATGTCGTGTGGAAGAGAATTCCAAGTTTTTGGAGCCAGGAAGGAGAAGGAACGATCCCCCCTACTTTTGCATTTGAATCTGGGAGGAACCAGGAGCAACGAGTCAGAAGACGAGCGAAGGGTTCTAGCTGGGCAGTATGAGTTTAGAAGGTCAGACAAATAGGCTGGAGTTCCAGATTTAACAGCATTGAAACAGAGGCATGCGATTTTATATGTCACCCTGGCTTTGACCGGCAGCCAGTGAAGTCTGCGTAATAATAGTTGAGGTGTTCTTTAAAGGGAGCTTTGAGGATTAGTCTAGCAGCGCAGTTTTGAACGTGCTGAAGTTTTTGGTGAGGTAGTCGGGAAGGCCTGCTAGTAGATGAATTACAGTAATCGAGACGCGAAAGCACGAGTGGTGAGAGTTTTGGTTGCTCAGTGGTAAGGAGATGTCGGATAGCACCTATACGTCTAATTTCCAGAAAGCATATTTTACAGACATGGTTCACCTGTGCCTTCATTTCAAGATCGCTGTCGATAAAGACACCAAGGTTTTTAACCTTTTCTGAGAAGGGAATAACAGTACTGCAGATCAGAAGTGAAGAGTTTACAGAAAGAGCGGGTGTTTTTGCTCCTGGTAAGCTGAACAGTAAGGCTTCAGTTTTGTCATGGTTTAGCTGAAGTTTGTTTTCAGCCATCCGTCCCGAACGACGGACACACATTCAGACAATTCGCCCATCATTTGGTCAAGATCAGAGGCATTCCCCGAGCGTCTTAGCTGGGTGTCGTCGGCAAACATCTGGTGAGGACATGAGTGAGTTTCAAGGATCTGAGAAAGAGGATGCGTGTACATTACAAAGAGTACAGGTCCAAGGACCCTGTGGAACCCCAGATTCCAGCTTGGCTAAACGAGATCTGACGTTGTTGACAACGATCGACTGACTGGTGTCTATCTGACAGGTATGACTTGAACCATTGAAGGGCTGTTCCTGTAATCCCGAAATAGTGCTGCAGACGTTGCACAAGAATGGAGTGATCAATTGTGTCGAAAGCAGCGGATAGATCAAGGATAGAAACCTTTTGTTCATCGGCAGCAACAAGGAGATCATTTACAACGCGAAGAAGAGCAGTTTCGGTACAGTGACCGGCACGATAGGGAGACTGAAAGGGATTTTGAAGACAGTTAATCTCGAGATGGGATAGGAGCTGTGAGAGAACAACTCTCTCTATGAGTTTGGAAACAAAGGGAAGATTTGAGACTGACAGTAGTTTTTTCAGCTGATTTGGGTCCATACCAGCCTTTTTTCAGTAGAGGCCTGACAAGAGCGAGCTTGTGTTCCTTTGGAAACTCACCAGACTGAACAGACTCATTGACAAGGCGGGTAAGAACGGGAATGAAGAGATCCGAGTTCTCAAACAGAAGTGACGTGGGTATCGGATCCAGTTCACAAGTTTTTGTGGGCATGTCTTTCAGATCTTACTCACTGTGTCTTCAGACACTGGTAAAAAGAAAGCAAGGGTGTTTCAACATCAGGACAGGTTGTGGGAACATGAGAAGTCTACATGCTGTCAATGTTCTGTCTGATTAATTTGATTTTGTGGGATGTCTCCTTGTTTGTTCTGTGCTCTGTGTTGGGAAAATTGCTAGGCGATTTGGAGTCATAAACAGCATTCGTTTGGAATGATGGGCGAGTAATCATTTCAGCATGGGAGGAAGAGTTTATTTACCTGTTCATTATTTACTATTCTCTGCTTCAGTTACGATTTCCTTTCGAGCCAACCAAACTTTGGTTACGTATTCTCGTTTCTTCCTCTGTTTTACTATATCAAGATCAATATGGGTGTAGGCCACCAGTCTTGAACAAATGTTCATTTGTGTGTGTGTGCATTTCTCCAGTTGCTGTTGCTGTGTATATGTGTCAGGTACAGACTACATGTGCAAGCTAGGAATATCGCTTCTGGGATGTCCCCTCGTTTCGTTTTGTGTGCCCTGTCTTGGGAATTCGCTGAGCAACGTAGAGAAGTAAGCAGCATTCGTTTGGAGTTATGGGCATGTAATTATTCAACATGAGAGAGGAAGAGTTACTATATCTGCTCGTTATTTATTGTTTACTATTTACTGCCTTATTAAAGATTTCCCAATCTGACTTTGTGCGTGTTTCAAGCTTTATTGTCTATTCTGCGACACTAACTCATCTGCATTAATTTCAAGATGTATTGCCACATGAGTAGTAGGGTTAGGGACTTCTCATGCCTGAAAAGCAGGAGCAGGAGCAGGAGCAGGTGATTACGACGGAGCCTTAGGGACGAATCACATGACAGAGGATGCTCGGTGATGACATCGTGAGATCGATGTGACTTCCCTATTGATAGACCCTACGGGCGATTGCATCGAGCTGAATGCAATCAGCTGTAAAAAAAAAAAAAAAAAAAAAAAAAAAAAACAACAGCGGGCTCACTTAAAAGACTTGAACTGTACTGGCTAAACCCATAATAGCTGATCATCACTGATTTCCCACATTGCTATTAAAAAACGCCTTAGGGGCGAAGGATATGACACAAGATGCTCTGTGAACGCATCGTGAGATCGATATGTGCTCGCTATTAAAGACCTTAAGGCGATGAAAACACATGCACGGTAATTAATACGTCTGTCTGTCAACTTAAAAAAAAAAATCTGAATCTTTTTTTAAAACCATCGAACTGTGTAATCGAACCTGGAAGGCTATATCAACGTATTTACGTAAAAAAAAAACAAGAAAAAATCATGTTGCATCAGAGCATATGATATTACTGTAAATGACATGTTTTCCCCCGTCCGCTGATCGTTCGAGCTATAAAACGGACTAAAGTTAAAGCAAACCAAAAAGTAATGTTAACTTTAGTCAGTCTTACAGAACGAAGACCACCCAGGAAACACCACGAGGAGGTGGGGACTGTTTCCCAAAAAATAATGGATTAAACAACACACTCTGATACAAGAAAAGAAAGAAAACGACTATTAGAACACTCATCAAGACCACAACACGATGGAACGCTATCATCCAAAAAAGAAGCTGCCAGGGAGGGGTCAACGAAACAAAAGTCTATACAGGCGTAGGAAAAGTTGTGACACCATCAGAAGCGAGAACTCGTTTAAATAAAAAAAAAGGAAAGAGAATTGCGGTTTGAGCGTACGTAAATATAGATTTTCCGTCAGTTCTGAACCCTATGTTTTTTTCCACTCCCACTCTCATCGCGTTTGAAGAACCTTTTGGTAGTTTTTTTTGGTGAAGGCGTTGTGTTTTTTACTCAACCCTTTACAGCTGAGTTTTGTTTGTTCCGTCCCAGAACAGAAATAGGTTTTAGAACAAGCCCCACAAAGAAATCTCCCGTGTATTCGACTTTGAACAAGCCGGGTGTCCCGTTTGTCATATTTGGCACGGGCCAGCAATTGGCGCACTGTTTGACATCCCACCGCGCTCGATGTTGTAACCAGTTTGAAAGAGTGAAGCGTGTCGTTGACAAGCTTGACTCGGAAACCACCGATTGTACCCACGAAAAACTGCTGTCGCACGGAGGTCGTACGACTTGATCAAACCTTTGACGACTGAGTGCCATGTACAGCGAATCCGTATCCATCTCTACAAGTTGAAAATCTGATCTGTCGACAAATTTGTCCAAACAATCGTAATAAAACTGCAACATTCGCAACTTGGCATATTGGTAGACGAAATAAACCAATCTGGATCGGGAGTGCCCAGTTGATCTTTTTTTACTCATTTCCACTTCCACAACACCGCCACCTACTCGGTCAGTTTTTGAAACCGACTTTCATTGACGAGATTGGGGCTTGATCCACGGTGACATAATGAATGTCTCGTGTTTGGCGATGTTAGTCAAGCGTCTACCATAGGCACTGTTGCCTAACAATTTGAAAGTTTCAGCCAAAATAGTCTGCGATGAATCCTTATCACCCTGTCTGCGTGCGTCAGACACCCGTTCACCAAATTCCTTGAAACACGGGTTGGGTGTGTACTCAATGACTAATGTGATGTTGGTCACAACAAGACCATGTTCCAAGTACCACTTGAGTAAAGGGTACACAATAACAGTTTTTTGGCAAAGTAGCTCCCGACCAAAGTACGACGTGGTTGACTGAGTAGGTTGTGTTTTTCCGCATAGTCGCGCATGTACTGTCCTATGTGTTCTCTACCAACAAAGGCGTTTTTGAAGATGGGTTGTAGTTCAGAAAAGTGTATTCTTTGAGATGGTCTGGTACATAGATATCACATCAAGAAGACCAAACAGTCGATCATCTTTGACAGCATCCAAAATAGCTTTTTGCGTAATGGGTGATACGCCTTGAAACGGTGTAGTTGTAGGAAAACGAGTTTCTACAAAGCGTTTAATCATGGGTTCTGTGTTTTTTTGTTTGGCCATTCACCACTCCCACATTTCTACCACAGTCACTCGCACATCGTCACGGAGATAGTTGGTAATGTTTTGTGTGTTTTCTCTGAGTTCTGTCAGAGGTTTCTCGTTGAAGGGGTGGGTCGTTTGCCACGAGTGAGCTCACAGTCTTGACCGTGAAACAGAACAGCCGTGAAACTGGTAGACAGTGTGGTTTGCGCATCCCAACCATCGACTCGGATACGTCTGTTTCCTAAACTGTGTTCTTTGTTGTTGTACTTGTGTTGGATATGAATGTTGTTTGTGTGCATGAGCCACTCTAAACCATTCTCGCGCTTGCCGACCATACACGTCGTTTTTTTTTTCCGCCCGAAAGCCTGTCTCGCATCTTCTGATCGTGGGGTGTTCTGTGGGCATAGGTTGCATGATAGCCCAGAGGTACAGTGCGTTGGCGTCATATCCCTGCACCAACTGGACGGGTTTGTCTGCCCTGCCACGAATAAAGGTCTTGTCTTGTTCATGGTATCTGTGGAAAATGAATGGAAGGCCCACCGACAATTTGTTACGCAGCAGCGTGTGTATTCTTTTTGCCGTTCGCTGAAGAGAGAAAAGTACACGTCAGGGGATAGTGTCTGAAACAAATATTTCAAAGTAATACCTGGAACAGAGACGCCGTCTTTGAGAAGATCGATACCTAAGCGTGAATACAGATCAATCTGAGCTGGAGAGCCTGCAGGAAGGGTACTACATCTTTGTTGTTTGTACCACACAAGAAAATCTTTAAAGTGGTCATCTTGTTTTGTTCCCACACATTTTGACAGAAAGCGTATTGTTCGTCCGTGATGTTTTCGTTTTTGAGTCGGCTGAAAAAAGCAGGGTGTGGTGGGAGACACGTGTCGTTCAGTTTGTCCAAACTTGTCATGTACTCGTAACAAAAGTACCCTTTAGGTTCCTCTACTCCAAACGCATCGAGATATTTAGAATAGCTGAATCCAGGAGCCAAAAAATTAGCAATGTCTAAAAACTTGAGCTTTTGAGTGGCGATGCACATGTATTGATTGTTGCGTTTTATAACATAACGCTCTAGAATTGGGAGGTCTTGTTTTTTGGAGCCAAACTCATCCTCATCATCAACATCACTGTCCGCCAGATCAAACCCATCGGGACTTAGATGATCGTCCTCAGACAGTTATAAACATCCGAATCAAGTAAGGTTGATGATGTTGAGGTCATAGTTGGAAGAATTGAACCCTACCACAGGGAGTTCATGCAGATAGTCTTCTAATTTGTCTTTAAGAGCGATTTTGCGGGAATGTGACGCGTGTTCGTAGATCGTCATGGTCCTGCGTAGGTTTAATAGAGAGCATCTAATGTATTGAACACATACTCGAAATGTGTATGAAGGAGAGAATAAGAGGCGTCTGAAACGCGCTGTAGGTAGTCTATCATGCGATTGACCAGTTGTTGTGGTCACCGTCACTGACGAAACAGACAGCATCTTCAAATCCAGTACATTAGAAGCGACAGACACGGAGAGCGGAACGTGCTGGCCGTGTATGATGTGCTAAGTGTGCTTGTTTTCGTTGTGGTAGATCATTCGTCTCAAAAAACGCTTCAAAGTCAAAAGTAGCCCTATAAGGAAACACAAAATCGGGTCGATGGAAATACCGTACCCACAAAGTTCTTGTAACACTGATTCAGGAGTGTGTATACTCCCCCTTTGTACGTGTTTTGGATTGACCGCCTTGACACGTCCTTTCGTGTTTCTTTAGTGTCCTTTCCATAGGCCAGAGTTTTTGGCATTTGGGGCAAGCCAGAGCGTGTCCTAACTTGGTCAATATCAATGATATGCATAAAATGTTGTTTTGTACTGTAACACTCTGATTGTGTCCCGCGTGTTTGTAATCACTCGGCGAACCGGGACAAGAAAAGGCGTGACTGCGTTTCGTCATATTGAAACACATCTACATTGACCCGCAAGGCGTTTTCAACCGACTCCAGCTCTGACAGGGTGATGCCAGGAAAATGTACGGGGGTAAACGACCCGCCCACTGGTGAAAGAGAGCTTTTGTTGACTTAGGAAGAGTGTAAAGATGCACCTCGGTGAAGAGCGAGACAACGAAACAAACAAAGCCCGTCTCTGTAAACGAAACCGGTGTTTTGGTCTCTTGAACAGTGTGTAGAAAAGGGTTGTTGCGATGAATGCGGGCAAACTGTCGCAACCACAGCCGATAGGAAAATCGGGTAGAAGATACACGTAAAAACGACGTAGACGCGATCGCTTGGACAGAGAAGCGAGAGTTGGAGCGTTCTTTTTGAACGTGTTCCAAAATGTCATGATCATTTAAGTCTGAAAGAAACGTCAAAAAATCCTGTTTTGAGTTGATGAGTCTGGGTTTCTCCAGGGCGCTATGGTTGTTAATGAGAAGCGTGAAAAAAGGAAAAGTCTCCCCTCTCTTTATGTTGCAGAACAAAAGAATGAGAAAAGTTGATTTTGAAACGTGTGTTTTGTTCATGAAAAAGATCTAACAGCTGGTCATCCCATTCTGGACCATCTGAAGAAGGGTCCCAAAACAAAGTATAGACAGACTGAATTTTCCGGGACGCTTATGAGTTTTGATAGCGTTCCAATGCTTGTTGTAGATCTCTTTTACTTCAGGAGATAAATGGTCTAACAGTCTTTTTTCATTCGAGTGTGTGTTAATTTTTTGGAAGAGTGAAAAGACACACGTGCCTCACTCGCGCGTTTGCGCTTTTCTTGTACTCGGAGCTTGAGACCCAGTCTGTGTTGACGTTGACGGCGGTGTTGACTGTCCACTGTCGTGAGTTTCGAGGTGTTTGCACAAGTACTCCTTGCGTGTAAAAACCGCGTTGCACACAGGACAGACATGGTTAATTTGTCCCTCATGATGATTCCGGACATGACGGGTACGATTTGAATTGCGGTTAAATACTTTACCGCAAACGTGACAGGGGAACGCAGCTCCTTTTTTATGTTTGGTTTTTATGTGCTGCATTAATTGTCCTTGCGACTAAACGTCATGTGGCATTCTGGCAAGAAATGGCGGTAGCGTGATCCTTTTTTTTTTCTGAAAAAGAAAAAAAACTTTTGACAAAATAAAGTAACCATATATTGATCGAATTTGAGTGACAAAATCCTTATAAGCAGCATTAAACATCAAACTAGCTAATCATTGCAGCATGATGACTGAGGTATGCTGTGTCCTATTTTGGTTTTGTGAATGTGTGTGTGTGTGTCTGTTCTTCATACAGCGTTTCCATGAATTGAGGATTACTGCCCGATTGCAGGTGACCATTACCGTGAAAGTGGTGGTAGCACCATCACCACCACCACCGCCAGTACCACCATCACCACCACCACCATCACCACCACCGCCACCACCTCCGCCGTGCCGAAAACAAGTTGTAAGTAATGGTGTTAATAAATGAAATAGATCAATAATATATTAAAAAAAAAATTTTGTTTTGTTTTTTAAATAAATAAACAAAAGGTTGTTCGTTTTTGTTTTGTTTCAGACACTGTTTACGGGACGAGGGACCCTGAGGACCCAATTGAAATTTTTGATCTTAAAAAAGAAATGCAGTAAAAGCAAATGTCATATTCTAACTGGAGTGTGCTGAGTGAGTTATTCTGTGTGTGTGTGTTAAAGAGATTCATCATTCTTTTTTTCGTTACGACCCAGCAAATGAATGCGTGTTGAATGGTTTCGGGAGGCGAGGCGTGCTCATCTTTGTGAGAGAGTAGAATAACACTGTCATATAACACAAAGAGAGAAGAGTTATTTTGACTGTCAGTCATACTTCACACAAAATAGTCTCTCTGGAGGACAGACTAAAGAGAGAGAGAGGAAAAGACAGAAAGTCGGTTGCAAAAATTAGTCATACCTCTCTCTCTCTCTTTCTGAAAGATAGTCGGATACATCACTTCGACACACTGACACTGAAAAGGAGGGAGTGAAAGAAAGGCAAAAGACTGAAGCGTACACACAGTTAGATCAGTCCCCCACACACACCAGGCAGTCAAACGTGATCCCTTTTCACCAATTTTACTTATCCCATCAGACCAACAAAAAAATATATACAAGCGCGCATCGAAACAAACATTTGAAAAAAAGGTGAAATCACGCAAGAGAAAAAACTCTGCCGCCCCCCTCCCAACCTAATGTTCAACAGTCAGTTCAGCTACGTTTGTGTGTTTTTTTTTGTTTTTGTTTTTTTCAGTCATCTTCCTCCTCAAGGGCGGTTGCGGCGTCTCGCTTCACCCCCCGACCCCCTGGAGAAGAAGAGGAATTGACGAACCAAGGTCGACCAGGCCGTCGTCGGTTGACAGGAAACGTACCACACCCAACCTCGTCGACAGGGACCACCGTCGTGATTGGTAGGTATCGAGGCTCTTTTCCCATAGCAACGCCTCCCCAGCGGCGTACAGTTTCTGACACCATTCTGTGCGGTCCCCTTCCAAAGGAGACGCTGGAAACAGGTCGAAACCGTTTTTGGCCTCCCTCCTTTGGTCGGCGAAAAGGTGCTGTTGTTGATGAGTAAAGTTGTTATAAGACAGGAAAATAGTGGCCTCCGCTTTGTATTCAGCGAGCAGTTTATCAAGGTCCGTGAAAAGATCCCCTGTTAACAACTGAAGTAAGTCAGACACTCACGGACCCTCTCTGAACGCACCATACCACCGCCTAATCCACACCCATCCCGCGTCCACCTCGTCATCGTACAGTGCAATTTGGGGGTCGGTTAATAGTTCTTTTTTGATCATTGGGAAACAGGCGCTTCCACCAAAACTCGTAGACAAAGTGGCTGAGTGGGGAGCGGTCTATTATCAAATGCCATTTGTCCTTGTTTTCGGATTGCGCTACAAAGGATAAAAGTTTCATCCAGTAGGAATGGGTAATCCCGCTTTGACACGTGTCCAGTGGACACATCGGCCATTCATTCACTTCCTCATCTTCACCTCGAATGAAATGATAAGTCGTTTCACGGGACACATTCGATTGGACGAAACCCAGTTCTGGTTGTTGACAATGTTCTTTAGCATACTTAATCAGTTTATTTTTTCCGGAACCCGCCTGGCCGTCGATGGCTTTGACCGATTGAATATTGCCCATCACCTACACACAAAAACAATAACAAAAAAAAAAAAAAGAATCAGCGCACACTGTTCAATGATTACATCCTCACCATCACCAAAAAAAAAAAAAAAAAAAAAAAAAGAACCTGTGCACACTGTTCAATGATTCACCATCACCTACACACACACAGTCAGCGCCCATTGTTCAAACTCCCACTAGCATTTTTTCTTTGTTTTCTTTTGGGGGGTTCTTCCTCTTCTTCTATCATTTCTTTTATGTCCTTTTCCAGGCGAAATAGCTGGCGACATTCGTCAAGAGTTAGTGCGATCCCGGTCTTGGTAGGGAAGAGGTCGTCGGTGTTTTTCTTTCCCCTTCCTCCTCACTTTCGGTCTGC
>JAFLJL010001421.1:38186-61990 GCA_018398815.1 Conus ventricosus | reverse complement strand
AAAGGGGGGGGATAGTTTAAAAAGGTTTTTTCACTCGCTTAAAATCACGAAAGATTTCCCAAGCTTTCCTCATCCCCTCTCTCCCCTGTAGTTCACAGGGACGACGTAACGACCCCAACGGGGTCTGGCCCCAGGGATTTGACAAACTTTACCCCGGGGCCCTTTCCCCTCTGTTGTCTTCACAAGGGTTTGCGCCTAAAAACGCCTACGGCAGGGAGCCCCTCCGGGCTTCTTCACTCCCGTGCGGAGAATCCCTTCTGTAGTTTTCCCAAAACCGGTGAAACCCCAAACCCCTTTCGGTGGGGAGCTCCCCCAGCTTCTTCACTCCCGTAGGGGGAGCATCCCACCTCTAAAAACAAAGTCTGAGAACACCACCATTACCACCCCCGTTCAACATTTTCAAAAATTTAATTTAACTATCAGTTTTCGTCCCCCACCTAAAAAAACTAACCACCTTTTCCTTCTCTTTTCCACCCGGAAACCCTGGATAAATAGAAATAAATAATATTATTTCCAATTCATTCAAAAAACAAAAAAAACATTTTTTAATTTTATTATTTAAACAACAGTTGTCTCCTACCGGCCCCCAAACATCTCGAATCTTTTAAACCAAGGGGAAAGAAAAATTTTTAAAATATTACTTGTCAAACATATTCTGAAATTTATTTTTTAAAAAACCCAAAAAACAAAAAAAACCCTTGTAAAGAAAAAAAAAAATATTTTAATTAACAAAACTAAGTCTTTCAATTCCCCGGGGCTCTCTCTCCCGGGGATTTACTAGCGTCTCCGTCTCTCTCTCGGTTTTTTCCCCCAGACACCCTTAACATGGGCCCGGGCCCCAACCAATACGGGAACTTCAAGCTCACCCTTTATAAAAACTGCACGAAAAACCATGCATTCCCTCTAAAACTGGCAGGGGCCCTTGACACTGTCTGCATCCCCTTTCAAATTTTTAAACCCCCGTTTGGGTGATTTTATACACTGCAAAAAAATTTTTAAAATGCACCTTATTTCAAATACTAAACACAATTAAATAAAAACCAAATAAAAAATAAAAAAACTTTTTTTTTTACAGTGTTTTGGGGTGTGTGTGTGGTTTTGGTTTTGTGTGTGTGTTTTCGTCTGTGGTGCACGCAGGGAAAAGATGTTTTGTGTGTGGGTGTGTGTGTGTGTGTGTGTGGGTGTGTGTGTGTGTGTTTGTGTGTGTGGGGTTGTGTGTGTGTGTGTTTTGTGTGTGTGTGTTTTTCAGGCATCATGCACCCCCAGGGATTTTTTAAATTATTAAAAGGGGAAAAAAAGGGGAACTTGAAACACCCGTGTTTTATGTTTAATTTTTTTCCCCTACAATCATTCTTGCACTGTACACACACAGGATTACCCCTTTTTTCCTCAATAACTTTACACTTTTTTTCCGACGGGGCCTTTTTTCAAACAAAAATTTATTTAAAAAAGGGGATACTTTTTTCAGAACGCACATCGCGGCCCTTTTTAAAAACCATCGTAGAAATTTTTTCCCTTGGAGCCAGGCACTTCAAAATTAGTTTTAAAAGGGGGGGAAAAAATTGGGGGATGAATAAAAAGAAAGTATGGCATCTCGTCTTTTGACGGAACAGTACAAGAATTCAGCAGGACATGTTCCCATGGATTTTGCATTTTCTGCAACTAGGCAGGGAAATTTTGGGCCTACGCGGGAGGGGTGGGGCATTCCGGGACAAAAGGCACTGGCACGTGTCAGACTGAACAGGAGAGGCTTTCAGACAGGGGTTTTTGTAAAGGAAAGGGTTTCCCTGGGAACCCCTTGCCACTAACGTAAACGTTTCTGGCTCAGAAATTAAAGGTTTTTGTCCTTTTCTATGTATGTAGGGTATGTTGTATGTTATCCCTTGGTGCGTGCGTGCGGCGCGCACGCTGCGGGGCCCCTTGCGCGCGGCGCGGTGGGGTTGTGTGTGTGTGGGGTGGGTGTGTGTGTGTGTGTGTGTGTGTGTGTGTGTGTGGTGTTTTGTTTCTTCTACACCCAACCAAATCTTTGGATAAAACCCTCTTTTGGTTGTTTGGTTAGCTCTTGGCATCTTTACCGTTCTAGACTTTTTTTTTTCCCCTTTTTGAAACGCCTAGCAGGCGGGAGTTTAGTGCCCACTGTTCTTTTTCTTTGCTTTGTGGTTTGTGTTTGGTTCTTTTGGACTGTAAATTTTTGCCCCGGGAAATTTTATGTGAAGAACTGTTTGGGTTATTCTGGATCTTTTTTTGTCCCTCCCCCCCCCTAGACTTGGGGGAACTCTGGATTTTCTTTTTGGGCCCAACCTTGCAACCCTTTTTTTCGACCAGCGCATTTTGTTCAGCCTGTTTTGTCGCACGGGCGGGGGAACACTTGCTGACAAACTTTCTCGCCAACGTTATCCCCCCAGCATCTACCCCCCAACCCTTCCCTACCTTTTAGGGCCCGGTTTTTAAAGGGCCCCTCCACGTCACACCCCCACCACCCTACCCTTTTGGTGACCGACTTACGTGTCCTTCCCTCCCCCTTTTCCCCCTCAAAAATCACTCCCCCTGACTCCACCGGGACCAGTGCTGGTGGCGGGAGGCCCCTTTGCCCCTTGCCCCTTCGTCAGCGTGACCTCCCCGGGGGGTCTCGGGATTGGCCTTGCCCTTCCCTAAACTGGGGCCCCGGACGGGGGGGGGAGGGGAAACGGAGGACGATGCCTTTACAGCGGTAACGTTGCCATCTCTCTCACCACTCTCGCCAAACCACATCGCCCCGTAAACTGTCGAAATTTGATTCGGGGCCCCGTGGCTTTCAACACAAAAAACAATGAAACATTTCGCTGACGTTTTCAATCCCCAGTAAATTGGGGGTAATACCGGTAAAAAGAAACGATTTTGCGTAAATGACTTTATACTCTCCCTTGAAAATCAAACTTTCCCTTTGCTTTAAGGAAAGGGGTTTAAAGGGAAAACCGGCGATAAACCAAAGTACGTAAACCGGCCCCCGCTGGCTTTACCCCCCAAAGTCCTTCCCCCCCACCACGATATGTGGGGGATAAGCTGCTCACCATTGCTCTTTTGACCTTCTTTTGATTTTCAGCATCGGACCTTTGAACTTTTTTCCCCTGAAAACTGCCCCTACGTAGCGGGGCTGTCACAACTTTTTTAGGATTTACAGGACCAATTCCCCAGCAGAAAAAAACAAATTTACGCCCCGCATGTTTGTAACGAACTTCCGGCCTTTCTTAAATTTTGGTTAAAAGGGACCTTCGGGAAAACATTTTTATTGATGGCAAACTTCAACTTCCTTTCAAAGCCCACAGTTGGATACCCCCCCCGAGGGGGGGTTAAAATATTTTAGAAATTTTTAAAACTCGGGCAGTCCGTGAATAAAATAAACGAAAAAACAGATTTACATAGTGACGGGGTAGTTACGAGACAGCGTCATTTTAAAACCCTAACCTTTGCCAAAAACCTGCATCGGTTTTTTTTTTTTTCTTTGATGTGAAGTGGAATTAGATATCTTTTGGCCCCGTTCCAAAGCTTAAAAGGGAATTTAAAAAAATTTTGTGCTATAAATTTAGAGGCTTTCAAATTAAACTGACCACGGCCATCCCGAGCGAGCCATCGGCCTGTAAAGCTGACCTCTGCCCTCCGTCCCCACGCTTGAATAAGCATGTCCGGTGAGCGGGCGCTTGATCACGACCCGCCCATTTTTAAATTGGCACGACAGGGGGTTTCCCGATTTTGTCGGAGGCCAACCCAGGAGAGGGGGGGGGGTGAGGGGCGAGGGGCGCCCCACGGGCCCTGACTGTGCACGGGGAAAATATATCAAATTTGCGAAAAAAAACATGTTTCTGAAAATTGTTCATCAAGAAAAAAACTTTGTTCTTTTTTTAAAAGGGATTTTTGGCCTTTTAATTTGGGCCCAAGAAAACTTTTTAATGTCACAAATTTAGTCTCCTAGGCAAAGTCAGTACCCCCCCCTTCCCCACCATTTTCCCAACTCAAAAAGCTCCCTCAAAAAATTTTAGAGTTTTTCAATGGAAAAATTTTGACACTATCGGGGGAAAAGCTAGATTCTACTGCACCTGAAACATTCTCTGAATGAAAAAATTTTTACTGGGACCCCTTTTGGGTTTTGTTTTAGCCCTGTTAGTCAAGACTATTCAAAAAAAATTTGTTTGCGATGCAGCCCCTAATCATGTTTAAAAAGTTTCCATTCCCACTAAATTGCTCTTACCCGTGCTTTTATGGGCGTCCCTTCCCCCTCTTTTCTCATGTTTTTCAATTTCCTCTTTGTCCCCTTTGGGCACGTTCCGGGAAAAATTTCTGGTTGCGGGGGTTTCGTCCATTGATCAAGAAACCTTATTAGATAAAAAAGTTTTTAAAAAATTTTCGGCCCGTATCAAATTTTTCCTTTTTTATCAAAAATTTTTGGGAAAAAAGATCGTTTTGGGAAAAAAATTCTAGAAAAATCTCGAAAGAATTTACCCCTTTTGGGGTCCTCATCGTTGCTTAAGACAAAGGGCCTAGTTTGGGGACAGCACTCTCCTAGTTTAGTCAATGACCTTTCCCCTTTCGGGCTTGACGATGGGAAAAATTTCCTTATTAGCGAAAGGGTTTGACCTCTCTGAGCTTTTGGGCACGAAATTTATTATAATATTTTGTTCTCTCGGCTTCAAACTTTCCCTTTTGGGTTAAAAAACCCCAGCCCCGATGGTTATCTCTTACTTGATGGACGGGCTCAGACAGTGTGTGTTCAGGGGAGATACTCAGACAGTTCTCCTCTTAGGTTCGGTTTTGCCTCAGGGGTTTTTAAGGGGCCAGTCCCTTTTTTTGGATGCTAGTCCTGTTTTCTGACGTAAACAGTGGTCACGCCTGTCGCATGAGAGCTTTTGTGATATAGCCTTCAGGCGACTCCCATTGCTGAAATGGGCTCATGATTTCTCGGGAAAAGCAGGGCTGCATTTAGACCCGAAGGAGGGTGGCAACCAACAAACTACAAAAAAACGACGACAAAAAGGAACTCATGCTCGTGACCAAAAACAGCCTAACCATCCTTCTCTGCCTTCAACTGTCACTATCAAAGGGGGATACTGTTTTGTTTTCCACCCCTTTTCCCCAGTCTGGGGGTCATTTTGACCAATCCCCCTCCTTTGAGAAACAAGGTTTCAAAATTTTTTGCAAAAACTGCCTATTTAGAACTAAGAAGGGAAACCGCTCCGTAGTCACCTTCTTCAAAAGGGTGCTACAAAAACCCCATTTTGTGCATTTGTCTCATCTAGAAAAAGATTACTGCAATCCCCTTTTGGAAAGGCCCTTTCCCAAAAAAACGGGTTTGAAAGGGTTTAAACGAATCCCCCCAAACTTGGAAACCCCAAATCGTCTGTTTTTGGGAGGAAAAAAATGACAAAATTTGGGCCCCCTAATTCCCTCTCTTCCCCTGGGATCTGTCTCAAACGGGATCTCGTACAAAAAATTTAAATCTCCCCTTTCTTGCTCTCTTTGAAAAAGGCCCCTTTTATTCAATGGTTTTCCTTAAAATCTAAAACCCCTTTTTCGACAACTACGCTCCTGTGCTGGCGGGCCCCCTTCTACGAAAGGGCTCGCTTCAGACTTTCTTTCTGGTGAAAGATTTTTTCTCTTTTAAGCTCCCGCGACGTCGGGAACCCGGGGCTGCCAGACTCTCTCGACATTTTGTTTTTATCTCCCTTTTTTCCAAATTTTGAAACTTTTAAAACCCCTCTATTTTTCATAAAATTTGTCCCAATTTCTGGGGGGGGGGGGGGGGGGGGGGACAAACCAATTTATTGTCGTCTGGGGCCTTTTCAATTTTTGTTTTTTTGGGGGTATGTTCTCCATTACATGTAATTTTTTGTATGATCAACGTTACAGGATTTTTAAATGTTTGTAGTTGGGTACTTTAAAAATAAGTGAAAAGTCCACTCGTAGGATTACGATTTGTTAGTTTCTGTAGTTTAAAAGTATGTTTAGTTGGGTGTAAGGTGTACTATTGTATATGAGAAGGGGAATGTTTGTTTTGACTTTGTAAAGGTTAGAGGGAAAATTTGTTTTTATTAAGCGCTTTTATAAAAAACTTTTTTATTATTTTTTTTAATTTTTATTATTATTATTTTTATTTATTATTATTATTTTGTTTTTTATTTTATTAATTTTTTTATTATTATTATATTTTATTATTTTTTTTATTATTTTTATTTTTTTAAAATAATTTAAAACTCATAAATGATTTTATTTATCAAAACGAGTAACATTTTTTTCCCTAGGGTTTTCTGAAAAATTTTATTTCGAAAAACAAAAAACGAAAAAAAAAAGAACCCCAATTTGAGAACAGGAAAAAACCTTTTATTCTGGCTAAATTTCGCCCTCAACCAGTTTTTTGGGGGGAAAATGAACCCCGAAATAAAGGTTTTTTTTGTTTTTCCAAGGGGACTTCAAAAAACCAAAAAAAAAACGATTATCTTCAAAACAAACATACTGTGCAGGGGGTTTTCCCTTTTTTTTCCCAAATTTTCTTAAAATTTTTAGATTTTGTTTTTTTTTAATCCCATGTTTTTTTTTGTTTGTTTTTCAATAACAAACATTTTCGGCAAAAAATTCTTTAAATGAGTTCTGTCTTTTTATGTTTAAATAAAAAAAATAAGTCTTTTAAAAGTTCTCTAAAGTTTTTTTAAAAATGAGTTTTATTTTTGACATAAAAATCCACAAATTTTTTCCGGGCATGTCTTCCGCTGAAAGTAGTTTTGACAAGGGGTTTCTCTTTTTTAAATATGTCTTTTTTTGCTGAACAGATTATTTAAAAAATAGCCCTCCCGCGTTCCCCCAAACAATTTTAAAAAAAAGGGTTTTAGGACTTTTACTCAGTTTATTGCGGGGAAAAAAAACTAAATATATTTTTATTTTCTGTCCATTAAACCTTTATTTTTGATAACTTTGTTCCCCTTTAAAGGGTTTGGGAAAAAAAATCCCAAAATATGATTAAAATTTAACGATAAATGTTTGTAATAAGTCTAGGACAATATTGTTTTTCCACAGCCAGTCTGCCCACAAATCATTGAACAATGAGGGGGTTTTATCAAAAGTTTAACTGCTCCATAGTTTTATAACAGAATTTAATCTAAACCAGTTTTTATTTTTATCATACTCTCCGTCAAAACTTGTTCAGTATAATACAAACCCTACGAGGCCTAAATGTGTAAGATTAATCCAATTCAGTTCTGTAAGATTGTTTCTTATTAAGTCAACATGATTTTTGTTGCTGGTTGTTATGATCTTAATATCCTCACATTGTGAAGAACGTCGACAACAACGTAAGCGTTTAAACCGTCTAAGTTTTGCCAGCTTATTTTAATTCATTTTTTAACGGTCATCACTAACGCACTACACCCCATCCCTCTCCACATTTTTAAAGACAGAAATTTCAAATATCATGTGTGAAAGTTGTCTCCTAATTTTTCTGCCTTGGAAAGAACCTGTAATTTTGTAGAAGCTTTTTTTACAACTGTTTCTTTTCTGTGGAGGCTGTACTGCTTTTTTCCAATACGGCGTTATTTCAACTTTCTTTCAGACTATTGTCGTCCGGCATTAAGACTTACATGTAAAGGCCAGCGTTGGCATGCTTATTCTGAAACCTTTTTGACGTCAAAAATATGTAAATGGGATTATGAATTCAAATTTTATTTCCCATTCTAAATAGGGTTCTAAGTGCCATTTTGGAGGCGGCAGGTTTTATTTCGAAACTATTTTATATTCATACTGGCCACACATTATTTGCCTCTAGATGCGCGCCTGTTCTAGTTTAGGAAAACTTTTTACTGTCGCTAACCTCTTTGCGTTTATAATCACCATCTTTAGGTGTACTCAAAACCATACAAAGTGCCTATCCTCTCCGTTCTGTTCAAAGTCCGCAACGTCATGCAAGGTCTTGTAAATTCTAAGGTTATACACCTTTCTGGCGCTATTTGTACAACATCCTGGTTTCTTCTGGCCCCCGCGACATTTTTAGTTACAGTTTACTTATTTTATTTCCAAAACAATGTTGCGATAATAAATTTCACCTTTCCCCCGTTTTGTCTTTGATTTTTATATTAAATGATCCGATCCTCCCACAAAACTAATCCTTTTAAACTGTAAATTAGGGAATTGTATAATTTCATAATCGCAATATGCAGCATTTCCCTACGGCGAAGAGCTCTTACAAACAGTTGAGGCCTTCCGTCATATAAGTTTCCTCAGTGCTCAGCCCTCTCTAAATGACTAGAGTAATGAATGTAATGCGAGATTCGAGCGGATTTTCCCCTCATAAGGTAGTTTTGTCTGGCTCAGCACTTAAAACATGAGTGGGTAGATTGCAGTTGTTAAAGCCTAACACTTTTAGGCTAGCTCTTATCAAAAAAGTCAAGGATACTTATTCAGGCTCGGAATGTTAACATATGTTTTTTAGATTTGAATTGTTTAAGTTTTGAGAGTAATGTTTAAGTTACTCATTGCTTCTTTTAGCGAGCAAAACCCGTTAATACAACCATCAGGTATTGTTAACTGGCTAATTTTGGTCACTGCTCGGTAACTTTTAGAATCCTTGTTATTTCTGGCTTTGCTTCATATTAAAAACCATACCGACTTTGTATACAATATTTCTGGAGCGCGAACCTTTCTGGTTTTCGCACCCATTTCATTAGCATGTTCTACAAAATCGATGCGCCGGTCTTGGGTTGTTATAGTTACAAACATTTTTTTTAAACAAATTTAAAAAATGAGTGCATGCAATATACTGATGCAAAATAAATCTGTTGGGCCGCACTACAATCTTAAAAATATAGCAAATGATACTCTTGACATTGCTGTGGACCCAGGACTGCCTCTTTTCATAAAAGGTTGAGTACTCCATAGAAGAGCTCTCATCTTAACCCCCTATTGAAAAAGAGCACATCCAGATAGCGTGTCTCGGTTTAGTCATCCGATGCAGTTTTATTCAGAACAGTAAAACTTTGCTGTTGTTTTGCGCATCAACTGGGTGTGGAGGGGCGTAAGCATGATCATTTAAGCACCATGATCCTTTGGCGAGGTCGTGTTACCGATTTCATTTCTATTACACCTTAGACGTAGTGTGACTGAAGTGCAAGCGCCCCATTGCCAAATGACAATACCGTTTAATCCACTCAGAAAAAGATATAGACATGAAGCCGCTTTTGAAAGGAACTGTAACGAATCTCAAAAAATTATTAATAACATCAAGACAGACTTTAGTCAAAAGTTGGAGCATAATCATGGCATAGGCGTCATTGTATTTTCAGGGCACGCACAGAAAGTATACTTTGTCCGGCGTTCTCCTTTCAAAATTGTTGAGCCTGGTCCATAGAGCAAGAGCATAAAAACAGCATGGACAACATTTATCTTAGACACTTATAAGGGCCTAACTAGAGCGGGGAATAGAACGAATTACAACGACTCTATTCGTACTTAGGTTTTGGCTGTTTGCTAGGTTCGCAAGCACAGGCAAAGATCGAGCATAACTGAACCTTCTAATGGCTTTGACGCGCAAAAACAATACTTACGCAAATTTAGTGGAGCCATTAATTCTACTGTTTGATTTGCCTTTTCAAGTATTCAAGGTTACAACATGTTTTACAATACGCAAGATCGAAAGTAGACTTTGCTGTTTGGCGAGGCATGGTTTATACATCGATGCCTTCTGACCTCAGTCTCCAGATAGGTACAATAATACACTATAATATATGAATTTTTATGAGCAATGAACAGAAGGTTGGGAAAAACGACATAAATTCTGAGCCAAGTAATATTGCAAGCAGGAAAAAGAAACGCCCAAGATTAAGCATCCAATCCCCGAAGTCCAAACCCAAAAGTCATGGATGAACTCAAGCAAAGCTCGCGGACTCTGTTCGCGATGACAATGAATATGAAAAGACAGCGCTTGTTCTTGGATTTAACAGCGCCAGGCTTACTTGGGTCTTTATACTTACTAAAAAATTAACCCAAACTATTAAGAGGAACTATGTTCCATAAGTGCTCGGCCATAAAGCCAACTACTTTGCTTGCGTAGAAAAAATACAGCTGACAAATACTCCCCATTTTTCCTGGTAAAGCGTCCCACGGCTTTACTAGCTAATTTTTTTAATAAACTTGCAAAGATGATCAAGCTGTTTTTTTTACCATGATTTATCATCGATGGCGGCGGAGCACTGAATTTGACCTCCAACACCGCCAGGTAATAGCCATCACCAGTGCTACTTATTGCAAATCCCTTAAGGCAGTTATAACGCTTGCTAATGTGACTCCCTGCTCTCTAAACAATGTTTCTTTTTCGTTCTGCTTGAGTTGTCTCTTCATATAAATTTTTCGCGTCCTTGTTTCTATTATTTCTATTCACTTGGAGTTCGTAATTGGGTACTCGGTTAGTAGTCAGCACTTCTAGTCTTGCTGAACTTTCTTGTTCAAGATCTTTTAGTCTTTGGGTTATTCTTCTTTAATATCAGGCCATACGATGGGACAAGTCGTCAGCCCTCAACGATGTTTTCTTTTTCTCTTTTGATATGCTCATCTAGTTCACCATGTTTGTAAATTGATTTGTTATTTGCCTTTGATGTTGTTTTTAAAGTACGATCAAGGGCTAATAATTCCGCCATGGGTCGCGGTGAGGTTGAGATGTGTTATAGTCTTTAATGCTGTTTCTTCTGAAAAACTGGGATTCTGCTTTATGTATTTATTAATTCACCTGCTGGTTTGATTTAATTCTTTCAGTTCCTGTTTTGCATTGGTTATCTGTTGGGAGTTCTTGCAGTGCTGTTTGACAGTTTAGAAAACTGCTCCGCCCTTAATTTTGGACTAACAAGGCCAAGCGATTTTGCGATCTTTCACACTGAGACTATTTCTAATTGAACCCACGGCTAAAAAAATTTGAAGGGGCTTTTTTAGTTGTACAGTGAACAAGTTGTCCTTGGTCGCTCCCTCACAAACAAATGGTCATCTTTTACTTCAAAATCATATAGGGTCTATAAATTCGGCGAGGTTCTTGGCCTAACTTTGGCTATAATTGAATTGCCTTACTTTCTGTTAATTTATACGACTTGTTGGTAATGTACTCCCGATTTCTGCTAAAATCATCATGCAATGAGAGAGCCCGAGCGACCTGCCGTCCAAGGGGAATCACTCTGTCGTCTCCACGAATCAAAAACATCATTAATCTTCATCTTCAAGCCTGCCATGTTTCTTTAATAATTATTAAATATTTTTTATTTTGTTTTTATTAAAAAATGTTACATGCATATGGCTCGATTCTTGAGACCCGATAGAAGGACTGAAAGGAACCTTCTGGCCGTGAAGGGAAATAAACGGAATATTACTGTTCCAAATAATCCATCTCTATTGATGCAGATCAAATTCTTTACTGTCAAATTTCCGGACCTAGGAGCGGATGAAGTGATGTGCCAGGCTCTGCACGACTTACTTTCAATAGAACTCGCCCATCAGAAACAGCCCAACAGGACAGTTGTCCAGAATTTGGGACGGGCAATCGGTAAGGAAAATTTATGTAAACTTGAGGGGGGGGGGCAAGTGTATTTTACTTACACAATGCAGACATATTTTTAACTATTCTGTTATTTGGCTAAACGAGAAATGAAAGGGCTGATCTCTGCGTTCTCAAGGAATTGAAAATGATGATGGACTAAAACACTGAATAGAAGACGCAGATGTTAAAGACAACAAAAAGCCATGCAGCTGTAAATTTTGGGGCGTATCGGAAATCGCTTCTTCCATTCCCTTAGATTGAGTTGTTAAAAGCGCATGCACCGTACTTTCAAGGAGCATTAAAAGACAGATTGTCATATGAACTTACTTTTAATGAATACAAACGCGTTATCAGATCATAAGGACAACCGAAGCAAACGTACAGCATTTCTGACCCCATCTCGTTAGAGAGGTTTGACGTTGTTAGCAACCCTAATTAGCAGGCTGATTGAGCATCAATATCAGTCAAATTTAGCAATATATTACGAAAGAGTGATTCATCATACATACTAATCCCAGAAGCAGGGCAGACCACTATATGGAATTTTAGTTTAGTGTAGCCAGCAAGAAGATCGCTAAAGGATATTTTATAGGCCTTGTCTGTGAAGATGAAGAACCGTTCAAAAGAGGAAGTGAAAAAGTTTTTTATCCCAAAAATAACGAAAGTACAAGGTTCGATTGTGGGTAGTCATAACAATGTACGCTTGCGGGACCTTAAAACATATCAGCATTTTGATGACAATAAGAAAACTGCATTTGGAGGACGGGGAGGTGTTAAGAAATCCCAAACAGTTTGCCGTGAGTCTTAAAGATTTTACACTCTTCACAATCGTTAGGGCGTGATGTTAGTTAACAACAAAATACGGTTTATGGATTCGACTAAGGTTCATACAGAGGATAATCAGTTGCATGGAAGCGGGTTGAGAAACTGTGAGAGACGTAATAAAATTCAAATTGACATTATAGAAAGAAGAAGCCGAATATAAATACGCTTAATGTTACTACATTTGTTTTTAATCATATGATGCCGCAAGCTGAATATTGAAAATAAACAGATTAAAAGATATACAATACTAAATTATTTTTATTTTATAAAAAAAGCATGTTCTGTTCAAGTTAATCCAAATGTGCCTACCAGCGCCGCCAAAGAAGAGATAGCTTGAAACCCCTACTCTAAAAACCTTTTGATTAAACAAACATTACGCAAATGCCAGCAAGTTACTAGGCAAGACCTTTCAAAAATACAGCAAAAAACAAACGAAGTATTCTGCTGCCTTTAATGCTGTACATATGTAATACTGGAGCATCGAAAATAAGTGCCTCTATGCAGCAGGAACGAGTGTTGGTCTCTTAGTAACGGGCATAGGCGCACCCGCGGCTTTACCTTAGGAGGTTTGTTTTAGCTCTCGGTCTCCCTGTGTTCATTAGCTGTTAGTAGCTGCCAGACAAAAAAATAAAAACTAAACTCCAAAAGCACACAGTATGGTATCAACTAATAACAGCTAAACTTAGATCGTTTAAACTGACAATAAATAAGCGCTAGTTGACTCAACATCACGGATGAAGAAATTAATCGTTTACAGGCTGATTTTGAATGACTAAAAAGACAAAAGTTTGATCTTCAAAGAAGGCGGTGGACAAGTTTTTCTCAAACAGCCAGACCGAGCAGATAAAAAGGGAATGCTTAAAAAAGTAAACGATACATTAAACTCTGAACTAAAACCAGCTCCACCAACCTAACCACCCACCCACATTCATGATCCACCCCCCCCACCATAACCAACAATCGTAATTGATACCAAATCGCCAAAAACCAAATACCCTCTCCCCCACCCCCCCCCCCATTATAGGTTCTGATTTAATTATTTTTTTTTATTTAAATAAATATTTTGAGGTTAGAAAGAAAGCTCAACATGGGCTAATGATATATGAAGGCAAGACGAATTTTTGTAGGAATGCTTGAGAGAGAGCGTTTATCAAGAGGCAATGAATGTATTGTAATCTAGAAGTCATTGATCCAGAAACGTGCGGGCAGACGTTCGTAAATGCTATTTCTCAAGTTCCAAGGTAAACTACTAATAGACCCGACAGTTAAAGTAATGTTAGCTGTTTTAATCGACTATGTAAACAATAAAGAAGAGAAAATTCTAGAAGTCTGGGTCTCGACCTAAACAAAAGCTGTTCTTCTCATAACGACTTAACACGTTGGCAGACGAACTGCTTACACAGTTTGACGCTTTTTGCGGGGGCTGAAGAGCCAAAATGGCAGAGGCCTGGTGGTCAGAGGGCGAAGTCTTAGAGATCAGATTTTAAAACAGGCTAAGTATGCTCGATTGTTGGTAAGGCACTTTCACTACTTCCAGCATAAGTTGCAAAAAGAGCAGTCTCTAAACATAAAGAATAAGACAACAAATGTTTTAGTGGTGTGTTCTTGCAAGGCTGCATCACGCCCGCAAAAAAACGAGAGAGAGTGTCCTATCTAACTATCACCCTTACATCATTGATATTAACTTTAGTGGGGTGTCCTTTTCCTGTTAGTGTAGACCAAAATTGGATTCGGTTTTGAGAACAAAACAACACCAATAACTGTTAATGTATAACATGGGATGAGGGAAACAAATTTGGCTGCCAATTAAAGTGTCCAAGAACAGTCCAACGAATGGCTGAGCCAGACCTAAAATCATGTTCGACTTACTACTGATGCTTTCACCAGAGGGGCAACCGCATTACACATCTGTACGAACAATGAGTAGACTAATGCAGCACATACTTCAAACGATCATGGCAAACAAGAATTCTGGTTGAAAATGGTTAACAAGAATGCCATCTGTTCAAGCCGCGACGTGAACATATAAAACATTGTAAAAGTTTCTGTAGACTGTAATACAGAACTAATCTCGCCCCCGCCCAGGATTAAAGTTTAGTTTTAAGATACTGCGAAAAAACCTGCACTTTCTCCATACGTAGTTTACGCGACTTCGAGTCGCTTATTGTTCATTATGAAGGCCAGTCGCACAAAAACTTCGAAAAAACAGTCTTAATGAGTAATCATAAGATTTGTTCATTTGCCTTCATTTTTGTTAGGTCGGAGAGTGGCGCATTCAAGGCCAGAAATATAAAGGAGGCCCAAATGCGGCTAGAAGATTTTTAGCGCGCATAGCAGCAAGTGCGCAATGGACTGTTCTAATAATCTTAACATATCTGAAATCCATTAATGACGCCTGAAGACCAACAACAGTAATGACTCCAAGCCAAGATTGTTTGGATTGTGGATTAGGCTACTCATCAGACGCAGAGAGCAAAAGTAGAGACCATGATCACATTAGCGGAAAAGTTCAGAGGAGCGGCGCAGCCTAGGGCGATAAACAAAATGACAATCTTCAACTAAAGTTTGATCTAAGACATGGAAGCTGCCTGTATTCTATCATTAACTTGCGAGGTTAGACTCCCATTTATATGAAAGCAGTGGACGATGCCTTATGGGTGCTGCATAGCACAGTCATCAGAAAAGTTTCATGTGATTTCACTTTAAATAACTTGTCTTTTTTGATCTATGCAGCAATGATGGGTATTAGAGGCACTGGCTTTGTCCTTAAAGGCCTGCCACAACGGAAGAAGTATTTGACTCAATCTTGTTAGATCGGGCGTTTACCTTGAGTACAATGGAACAGTTGGGATAGGTTTGTGAGATCCACTTCACCTAAAGGCGCCGTTTCTTTTCTAGTTCAGTGGAAAGGGACATCAGTGATTCTGATTAACTGCATGCTCAAGATGGTGGCAGAAGTTAGATTGTAAACGATGGGAGACTTCATGACTCCTACTTAATGCAGATACTTTGTTTTTTGTCTGCGGACGTCTTTGAAAATTATTAGAAGACCTGCATGAAACATTACGTTTGGAATACTGCGCATTACATTTCTGCGCCCGGGGACCCGGGAGATGAGTTGGGATGCCTTTCTTAAAGTTTACTGGTAGTACAAATTGATTTATTGTCTGACCTACCAATTGATTTCAGTGATTGAAAACGGATTGGTGGAGGAATTAGTATGGCGTCGCTCATTATTGTAAAGCAATAAACAAATACTTGGACAACTATGATCCAAGTAAAAGGTCTAACTATCTATGTATTAGGAACGCAAACAATCTGTTATGGTTGGGCACATGCGCAATCATTCATTACGTAACTTTAAAATGTCACAGGTACGAATAATATTCAAAAGCATTAAAGTGGTTGGGCAGTTTAACGGCTGACAACAGCGTGGTTTCATTCTAGAAGTTGACTTACGAATATTCCTCATGAACTTCCATGACCTGCATAATGACTATCCGTTAGCGCAGAAAGCCTAATGATGAACCAAGAGAGCCGCCCTTAAAACTTGTGCCTAACTTCGAGGCAAAAAAAAATTATGTCTGCCATTACAGATTTCCTACAATTTTATTTTAAGAAATGGTTTAAAGTTAACAGCTGTTCATCGCATAAATGTTTTGATCAAGGAACAGTTCATGAAACCATACATTCATGAAGAACACTGATCTCAGAACTAAAATCCACAGTATGCTTCAGAAAAAGACTTTTCAAGCTGAGGAACAACTAGCTGTTACGGGAAAGACTATGGAGAATCCGACAAGCGCAAAAAGATGTCAGATTTGTCACCAAAGAGAACGAAGCAAATTATTAAGCTGACTTCAAAACTAATTATCAGGACTTCAGGAAAAAGAAAATATCATGATCCTGGCTTTTGGCTAATGATGAAAAAAAAGAAAAGTCCAAATTAGAACAAACCTGTATTTTATTGTGTTTACTGTTTTAGAATTATAAAAGATTTTGAAGTTAGAGTTTCTTTATGACTATTTAGCCCTCGTATTCTGGTCCAAAGTACTTTACACAGAACTGAACAGTTTTGTTATAGATATCCCGACTGAAGACTCTTTAAAGAATTGGAATAGAAAGAGTAAAGGGCATGCAGGTGGTACCGAAAAGTCCGATTACCCTAAACGATTCGGCCTTTGCATCATAACTAACAAGAAGGTTTTAGGAAAGATGAAGGTGAAATTTTATGGAAAGGTGAAAAGGAGAATGTGGGGGTTAAGGTCAAAAAATGTACGGTATTTCGAGCCAGGAGAAAAATCATTAAGGAAAGCAAAGGGAAATATCTCGAAGCGTTGTGCAGTCAATCATATCACATGGACAAACTACAAAGAAGCATTGTTTGGCAATAAGACTTTTATCATGACAACGTAAAATGCGAGCTAATCTACCATGTGAGATCAACACAAAGGTTGTTAACAAAGAAGTCATTGATAGAACAAAAACAAAACGTGTGTTTGTTTAATCCAGAGCTTTCATATGCAATCGGGCACTGGAGAACCGTAAAATTATTAAAGCGGAAACTGTGTTCGGCGGGACTTATCTGCAGTTTTCTTGAACAAAAGATCTTTGAGGAGCTGGTTGTTGTGTGGTGCCAGTTTATCGTAGGATAATACACGGTGCGGATTCATTTTTAAAATTCTTTTTATTTCATATGGATCAAGACTCCATACGGATCGTTGCCCTGAATGCGAAGTGTCCTTTGCTTCCCCCGGTAAAATAAAAGTTTTACCTTACCTTTTTATAAACCAAACGGTATAGTTTTTTGCGGGGTGTACTGAAGTCTTCTGGCAACATTTATTGTTTTTCTTTTGATTGATTGCTACTGCGTTTTTTTAGCCCTTTAAATTTCTCATTATTCTTGGCGCAAAACTGAGGGCAGTCCTTCTAACCCCATTCTGTGTTGCCACCGAGAATTTAGTCAATCAGCTCTCTGATGTATGGTAGGGAAAAAAGTCTTTCAGCCAAACTGTTTGTTAAAGTTTTCAAATTAAAGCCTGTGATCTGTGAACTCCCGGATGCCTCTTTTAATGGTAACTCTCCCTATGTGTAACAATAATTGATTTCACTTGTCTTTAAATTCTTTTTCATCATCGACATGATCATGCGAGGATAAGTTAGGGTCCCTGTTGTGGTTATCAGTTGTATAGCGACAGCAACAGTCTGAAAGAAGCGCTCTTTTGTGTTTAATGGTTCCGCATCTTTGTATTTGAAACTTCGTCAATGACTGTGAGTGCGTACATAAATCTTTTTTCGTCTAATTCCTATCAGAGGGTAAATATAAAAGGTCCATTTGATGGGCTACGTCGATCGGTATTGTATTAACAATGTGATGGTCTCTGTTATTCGTCTCGGGGAAGGTAAATAAATTTGCCAAATCGCTATTGTTTAGATAGCATTCTTTTGCTGTTTGTGTTCACTTGATCCAGCTGCTTGGCTTAGACTTTTTAATTGCTGTGATGCCTTCCAAATATCTTGGGTGAATAATAGATTTAGATTCATATTTTATTCAGCCAATTTATGCGCAACAAATACACGACGGTCATACAACGACATAAACCGATTTCTTGCTTCTTTTGTTTTTCTGATGTTGATAAAAGTCACTGAGAATTTTGGTGGGGAGCATGTTGGACTGGTTTGCTGTTTACTAGATAATTATTGTTTTTTGCTTGATCAACATTTTTATAATGTGTAAGCTGCATGCCCCTGTCTTTTCTGTGTGTCATTAATAAAATCTAACTGCTCAAGTCTCCTGCCTTTCACTTGGGTCTTGTGCAGCAGCTAGTTGCTCCCATAGCTTGTTATGTGTTGTTCTCTCGCCTGTTCTTTCCCAGTTTACTAAAATGCGATAATTACTTCCGCTAAATAGAAAGCGCATTCACCACAGCGCGCCCTATCATTATTGCGAGTGAAGCCATTTTTTATAAAGATAATTTTTTTCTTACATTTTGATATTGTCTGGCTGGAATTATTCCTTGCCTTTAACTAGAAAATCTTTAGTGGCACCGAAGCTGCAATGATAAGCAATCAGCTTTGCTGACTCCTAAGTCTAGTTAGCCAAGATTGCTGGTTTATTCTTAAACAGGCTTTTACCAAGCATTGTGTTATACACTTATTCCCTCCAATAACCAGCAGAAAAGGTATACTAGGTTAGCAACATTTTTTTTTCGGTGCTCATTTTATATAAAAATAAAATAATTTAATTTAATAAAAAACCATTGATCAGTGAGGATTATTACAGCTACAAGGCGGCCTAAACTTCCCGAACTTATGAATGACCAAGTTGATGATAAGCTATTATGCCCAAAAAGGAACGGCTGTATTTCTTTGGCTGCATGTCGGGAAAACAAAACAGTTCCTTCGGAACTGAATTCAGAATTGAACAGATTCAACGATGTCGCCACAAGACATTATAAGTTTCATAACAGGTATGAAGCGCAGCTGGGGGGTTAGAATGTGAAAAGTGTGGGGCAAAAGGTTTTTTAGTTTGTACATATAAAACTAGTCTGTAAGATTTGCTCCCATTGATTCTGAAAAGATCTTACGTATGATTTAACGCAAGATCAGTTTTTAACAAAGTCATTAGAGTCTCTGGGGTGTGATCTATACTACAGATTTGGAACTTTGTTATGCAAGCGACATGGGGATTATATAACTTTTAATCATATGATTTTGTTTCCCTTCAAAAGGAACGAGCTGGGAAATCATCAGAACCAGAAAAACACTGAAATAGGTGGAGGAAGTAACCAAGCTAGAAATCAGCAGAAAACGCTAATCAGGTGGAGACCATTAAAAATCCTGGGAGAGTTGAAGCAGGAAAAAAAATTAGCAGAGTGGAACAGACAAAAAATTATGTTACAGAATATACCTATCATGAATACATAACACCGCCAACGCAGAACAAGTTGATCAATGCCAGCTATAAAAACTCCATGTGATTCAAGGCGCCCAAAGTCTAAATGGAATATTGAACTTAAAATGTTGCCATTTTGGCGCACATTGTGCTGTTGGGACACCCCACTGGCAGTTATTGCGGCTATAATATATTTAACGATGGCAACAGAAACAAAGCAATCAAAAAAATTGAACAATTAAATACAGAATGAGACTACTGGCACGCCAAAAAACCGCAATAAACAAAGCATCATTTTGATTCCATTTTCAAATGGAAATAATATTTAAATTTTTTTATAAAATAGTTCATGGAGTATTATAAAATGATAAAGTCAATAAAATAAAGACATGGAGTCTATAAAAGACATTTCCATAGACCAGATTGTAATCAATGCGGTTGCTTCGGAATGTAAAAACCTTCCTTAAGATCTATGCAGAGAACGCTGAGCAAGACATCCTCAACCGATGACGCGTTTTTTGAGGCGTGTGTGTACTATATTAGGCATTGACTATTTAAGATTAATACATACTTGTATTTTTTAATAATTAGTAAGATAACTTAATAAGAACTTGGTTGATACTTAAAGGATGACTCTAATCAAGACACTATCAAGAACTATTAAGAACATTATTACGACCTTGAAATCAAGAAATTATAAGAATTATGTTAAAATTGGGGGTAATTGAGAATGACTTAAGGACACTTAGAAGTAAACTTAAGTAAGACTTGGAGAATAAATTGTTAAAAACTTAGAGGAACTTGGAGTGTGTTGCATGCGTGGTGGGGCGGTGGCGGCAGTTGGGGGGTGAGCAGCGTTGGGGGCAGGACAAAACAAACAAACAAACAACAAACACACAATAGACAGTCCAGGGGTGGGGGTGGAGGGAACGGGCGTGCGTGGGGTAGGCCAAAAACACAAACACACAAAAGTAGAACCCTTAGGGCCACTTCTTGCTTGGTGACTAAACAGGCTGTGTCTCGCGGCAACCTCAATCAACCCCAAGTGATCACAAAGGGTCGTTTGGCCTAGTTTGCCGCTGAGCTTTGCTGGTGCTGACCGAGCTTTGTAGTCAAGCGAATCACAAAGGGTCGTTTGGACCTAGTTTGCCACGAGCTTTGCAGGTGCTGACGTATTGGCGGCAAGCGATACATAGGGTGTTTGGGCTAGTTTGCTATGCTCCTCTTTTCTCAAAGGATTGCAGCTGGCTGGCAAAGTTACAGCAATTACTGCGTAGCAGCACCGCGCGCTAGGCGGCTATAATCGCAGTAGTAGTAATCCGTAATTGTATTATTTGGAGCATTTATATGAAGATAGTGATAGCCACAAATACGCCTTTCTCCATACTGTAGATGTACTAAGGTCTGCTAGCCTATCTAGTTTTGCCAGAACCCCGAAAATCGACATCGTTGCATAAGTTAATAATGGTTTGGCGTTTGTAAACAGTTCATTTATACTGATTCCTAGCTTGTGGAGTTAGGATGTTATAAAAACACACAGAAAGTTGAATGAGTTTCTAGCATACGAATCGACATGTTCACTGGTCATAGATATAAAGCATGGTTGTGCGGTCTTTTTTGTTTTTAAACATGACTTGGGCGTCTCAGCCAACGCCCAACAATCATCGCGTGATGAATTGTTTTGCTTATATTTGTTTTAATCAACATAGCGCCGCTTTTTGGAAGAGGAAGCATTCTCATCAACAGTTAAACACTCTTATTATAATTGGCCTCATCTTGTTCGGTATGTCATTTTCATTTCCTTGAACCAAACAAACTTGAAGATAGTCGTTCATTTCCAAAGCAGTCGGTTCACTTTTTTTTCTTTTTCCTCACCATCTAGGAAAGCAATACTTCTTTTCGGTTTCGGCGGTAAACGACTTGCTTAACTGTTATTTTTGTTTGACAAATACTCTAACTGCATAAGTTTTTGATTTTTTTTGTTTCTTTTTTTTTTTTAAAGTAAAATTGTGATCATGAAATAGCAAATTCTGTTCCTCAGTAAACCGGCTCGCCTTTTAGAATAACACACCAAGCCCCAATACACAGCGCAAATAAAAGTCCTACAGTCTAGCAGTCAGTAGAAGAATATTAAACGGTGTTGGGTTACTAGTATGTGAGCGCTGTGATAGATGATGTAATCTGTTGTAATCGAGCAGGCCAGCGTGAGGGAGTGGGATGAGGGGAGGAGCGGGGCGGCAAGTATTGATTTTTTTAGCTCTCAGTTTGTCGCGGCAGGTGTGAGGCGCGCGCGCGCGAGTGTATGAGTGTTGTCTGTGCTAGTGCCATGTGTGGTGTGTGTGTGTTGTGTGTGTGTGTGTGTGTGTGTGTGTGCACTGTAGTGTGGGCATACACTCTCTCTCTCTCTTCTATCTCTCTTCTCTTCTCTGTCTGTCTGTTCTGAGGGCAAACTTTACTTAAACTAGTCGGTTTCTCTCTCTAACAAGCTGTAATTAACATACCGCGAAGTAATCAGATAGCCTGGTGCACCACCGTGTATCATGGGCGCGTTCAGCCACAACTGATTTTTCCCTGCGTTACCTATGGGCGTGTTCAGTCATGGCTACTTTCCCTACGATACTCTATGAAAACTTTAGTATATTAGTATTGAAATTGGACCAAATAACCCTGCCACAGTATGTTTGTTGTAGTTAATCGTTATTGTTATGGTTATTGAGTCTTACTTGTCAGAGACTATAATACCTTCATTTCTGGGTCACTTTCGCCCCGAAAAACTGGTTGAGGGCGAATGTTGAGCCAGAATGAAGGTTTTATTGTTCTCTCAAATCAATCAGATATCTCTTCTAGTATGTCTAAGCTAAAGATAGGATTAAGGACACAAAAAATGCCATTTTTAACCTTTTGGGAGTTTTTTTTTTCCTCTCTAATAATGTTCTTATAATGCCATTTGAAAGTCGTTTATACACAGTTTGAGGGTTGGGTAGTGCATTTAGTCTGTGAGTGAGTGCTGCAGCGCGAGCGCGTATCTGTGAATGTGTGTTTGTGTGTGTGTGTGTGCCAGTGTGTGTGTGCTGGGTGTGAGTGTGTGTGTGTGGTGTGTGTTGTGTGTGTGTGTGTGTGTTGTGTGTGTTGTGAGGTGAGAGAGAGAGAGAGAGAGAAGAGAGGAGAGGAGAGAGAGGCAGTGAGAGAGAGAGTGAGAGAGAAAATATTCCAATCCAATTGCATGTTTTTGTTGTTGTTGTTGCTGTTCTTGTTGTTGTTGTTGTTGTTGTTTGCTAGACACATGCTATACAGTGCATTATTCCCGTGACTAGCGACCTGGTTGGATCTACACAGTGTCAGAAATACCTCCACTAAACACGTGTAAATCTGTCCAGTGTCAGTTTATGTATCACACGCATGACATCTGATAATGCTACAGTGATGGTGCTGTCTATCACACGCATGACATCTGATAACGCTACAGTGATGGTACTGTCTATCACACGCATGACATCTGATAACGCTACAGTGATGCTGCTATCATATGCATGACATCTGATAACGCTACAGTGATGGTGCTGTCTATCACACGCATGACATCTGATAACGCTACAGTGATGGTACTGTCTATCACACGCATGACATCTCATAACGCTACAGTGATGGTACTGTCTATCACACGCATGATATCTCATAACGCTACAGTGATGGTGCTGTCTATCACACGCATGACATCTGATAACGCTACAGCGATTGTGCTGTCTATTCTTGGCACTGTCAGCGGAACACGGAGCAAAGTGTTTCTGCTTCTTCTTCATTGTCTTTTCAAATCAGAGCCAGTAACATAGTGAATAATGAACACAGCCCCACAACAAGAAACAATCAATGAAACATTATGCCACAAAATATGATCTATGAATTGTATACTGACTCTGCTGTATTCTCCTCTTTCATGGTAATGGTAGCCAGAGTATAATGCGAGTGACGACATTAAGTATCAGCAGAAATGGCAGTAAAAAACAACAACAACAACAAACCAAAACAAACAAACAAACACATCCACTGCGTGTCTTTGGTCTCAAAACCTGCTGGATTTGAAAGCAACTTGTTTTTCTCTCAAAACTTGAATTCGATTACTGAGCAGTGTTTCTCCACTTTGCCTGTGAGTATCCCTTCACAAATGGTGACTCCCATACACTAGGTCACACACAAACCCAGACGTTTAGCATCGATCTCTAACATGTAGAGTATATTTCTGTTGCACGCGTCCATAGAGAACACATACGAGAGCGGGCGAACGAGGCACGGGGACGGAAAATAACAGTCAAACGGAATGAATGAGCCAGTACACCATACATGGAGTCAAACAGAAACCCCGACTATTGTTTACCATAAAACAACACTAAACGTTCGCCACGAATGTCCATTGCAGAAATTCAAACAAACAGATATGTAACAGAGAGGAGAGAGAGAGAGGAGAAGAGAGAGAGAGAGAGAGAGAGAGAGAGAGAGAGAGAGAGAGAGAGAAGAGAGAGAGAGAGAGAATAAAACAAAAAAATGACCGCTTTA
>JAFLJL010001421.1:0-37186 GCA_018398815.1 Conus ventricosus | reverse complement strand
TCCCAAATTTTTTTTGTTTTTTTGCTTTTGTTGTTGTTTTGTGTTGCTAGACACTGGCTATACATTGCATATTCCCGTGACTAGGACTGGTTGGTTTACTCACTGTCAGAAATACCTCCACTAAAAAAGTGTAAATCTGTCCAGTGTCAGTTTAGTATCACACGAGACATTGATAAGCACAGGTGGTCTGTCTATCACAGCACTGTACATATTGATAACGCTACTAGTGATGGTACTGTCTATCACACGCATGACATCTGATAACGCTACAGTGATGCTGCTAATCATATGCATGACATCTGATAACGCTACAGTGATGTGCTGTCTATCACACGCATGACATCTGATAACGCTACAGTGATGGTACTGTCTATCACACGCATGACATCTCATAACGCTACAGTGATGGTACTGTCTATCACACGCATGAATCTCATAACGCTACAGTGATGGTGCTGTTTTATCACACGCATGACATCTGATAACGCTACGCGATTGTGCTGTCTATTCTTGGCACTGTCAGCGGAACACGGAGCAAAGTGTTTCTGCTTCTTCTTCATTGTCTTTCAAATCAGAGCCAGTAACATAGTGAATAATGAACACAGCCCCACAACAGAAACAATCAATGAAACATTATGCCACAAAATATGATCTATGAATTGTATACTGACTCTGCTGTATTCTCCTCTTTCATGGTAATGGTAGCCAGAGTATAATGCGAGTGACGACATTAAGTATCAGCAGAAATGGCAGTAAAAAACAACAACAACAACAAACCAAAACAAACAAACAAACACATCCACTGCGTGTCTTTGGTCTCAAAACCTGCTGGATTTGAAAGCAACTTGTTTTTCTCTCAAAAACTTGAATTCGATTATGAGCAGTGTTTCTCCACTTTGCCTGTGAGTATCCTTCACAAATGGTGACTCCCATACACTAGGTCACACACAAACCCAGACGTTTAGCATCGATCTCTAACATGTAGAGTATATTTCTGTTGCACGCGTCCATAGAGAACACATACGAGAGCGGGCGAACGAGGCACGGGGACAGGAAAATAACAGTCAAACGGAATGAATGAGCCAGTACACCATACATGGAGTCAAACAGAAACCCCGACTATTGTTTACCATAAAACAACACTAAACGTTCGCCACGAATGTCCATTGCAGAAATTCAAACAAACAGATATGTAACGAGAGAGAGAGAGAGAGAGAGAGAGGAGGAGAGAGAGAGAGAGGAGATGGAGAGTGAGAGAGAGAGAGAGGAGGATGAGAGAGAGATGGAGGAGAGGGAGAGAGAGAGAATAACAAAATAAATGACCGCCTTTACAAACAACAAAAAACGGGGGGGGGGGGGGGGGGGGGGGGGGGGAATCAAAACCAAAAGACAAAAAAGTTAAGGTGGAGGGTTATTTAAAACAAGGTTATTTAAATCGTTTTTGTGTATAACAGTACATTTTGTAAAGACGGGAGTTTAATGCACCATAGCTTATCATGAGTAGTTACTGTTGGAGTTTGGTGACCTAACTGTAAATAAATTAAGGTGTTACCATGTCACCATATCTAATGCATGCTGTCTATTGATAAATCCAAGAGTGAATAGAAAGAGGGGAAAAACGCTTTGATACAAACACCATACCACACTACACTACACTACACTACACTACACTACACTACACTACACTACACTACACTACACTACACTACACTACGCTACACACACACACACACACACACACACACAACACACCCCACACACACACACACACACCACACACACACACACACTTGACTTAGTAGTCTGAATTCCTGGGGAACATAGGGCCGCAGCCACACTCTTCCAGCGGACACGGTTTCGGGAGATCTTCTTCAGCTTGGCCCACGTCATTCGGCGGCCTTCACTTCCGCGTCGGTACTTCTTCGCCATGTCTGTCTTGGTCTTCCACTCTTCTTTTGCCCTGAGGGTTCCAGTCAAGGGCTTGTCTTGTGATGTTGGATGGAGACTTTCTGAGGGTGTGGCCAATCCACCCCCACTTCCGTTTTCTGATTTCTAATTCTATTGGAACTTGCTTGGTCTTGTTGCACAGTTCTGTGTTGGCAATAACATCTGGCCATCTTCACACACACACGCACACAATTATGAGGCACTAAAGTGCTGCATCATCCAACATAGTGCTAGGCTTAGTTGAAACCATTGTTCAAATTGGTATACCAACATATCCTTTGGTGTGCTGTTAGAACACATCCAAAGAATGTAAATGCCGGGGGGAGGGGGGGGGGGAAGCAATTTTTGTCCTCTGGTAAAATTTGGTTGCAAGGCAACAGAGTGCCTAGTCGCGAACGATGTCAAACACACAGTGCAAGCGTTTCAATCATATAAACTATAAAATAAGACGGAATAACAAAATAAATCCATATTTTAGGGTTGTTGTTGTCTTTTAACATCCTTCCGTGAAGAAAAAAGTAACCAAATATTTGAAAAATGAGCCAAAAGTCATATTCCGAAACCTTTGGGTCAGGCTATATTGTAGGCGCTCTCAATTAGAGACATCATAAGGTAACTAGTAAGCTAGAATTTTTCAGTAAAGACACCAAAGCTTTGGTGATATACAGGTGAAACCAAGGACCTAAATAATGTGAATATCTAACACAGTCATTAACAATGTGTTTTCAGACTGAAGCAAAGAAGACGTGGCAAGCAACGTGAGTAAAGACATGGACTGGATCCTGTGCATCTTTTGCCAGAAGGACAGGACAGAAAAGCTGATAAATCCCACCGAAGAAAGCTACAGCACAGCAGAGAGACATTTAGAAGGTTTCGAAGCAGCTGGAGCATTCCCATCATCACTGAAAATAGACAAATTCAATGACGGGTCAGGGATTGCGTCTACGTTAGCCAAACATGGAGCTAGGTGGCACAGGAAACTGCCGTGCTAAGTACAACCAACGAATGTTGGACAGAGCTGAAAAGAGAGAGCATGATGAAAGAGAGAGCATGATGAAAAGAGAGAGCATGATGAAAAGAGAGAGCATGATGAAAGAGAGAGCATGATGAAAGAGAGCATGATGAAAAAGAGAGCATGAGAAAAGAGAGGCATGATGAAAAGAGAGAGCATGATGAAAAGAGAGAGCATGATGAAAAGAGACAGCATGATGAAAAGAGAGAGCATGATGAAAGAGAGAGCATGATGAAAGAGAGAGCATGATGAAAAGAGAGAGCATGATGAAAAGAGAGAGCATGATGAAAAGAGAGAGCATGATGAAAAGAGAGAGCATGATGAAAAGAGAGAGCATGATGAAAAGAGAGAGCATGATGAAAAGAGAGAGCATGATGAAAAGAGAGGCATGATGAAAGAGAGGCATGATGAAAGAGAGAGCATGATTGAAAAGAGAGAGCATGATGAAAAGGAGAGCATGATGAAAAGAGACAGCATGATGAAAAGAGAGAGCATGATGAAAAGAGAGAGCATGATGAAAAGAGACAGCATGATGAAAAGAGAGAGCATGATGAAAGAGAGAGCATGATTGAAAAGAGAGAGCATGATGAAAAGAGAGAGCATGATGAAAAGAGACAGCATGATGAAAAGAGAGAGCATGATGAAAAGAGAGAGCATGATGAAAGAGACAGCATGATGAAAGAGAGAGCATGATGAAAAGAGAGAGCATGATGAAAAGAGAGAGCATGATGAAAAGAGACAGCATGATGAAAAGAGACAGCATGATGAAAAGAGAGAGCATGATGAAAAGAGAGAGCATGATGAAAGAGAGCATGATGAAAAGAGACTGCATGATGAAAAGAGAGAGCATGATGAAAAGAGAGAGCTGATGAAAGAGAGAGCATGATGAAAAGAGAGGCATGATGAAAAGAGAGAGCATGATGAAAAGAGACGCATGATGAAAAGAGAGAGCATGATGAAAAGAGAGAGCATGATGAAAAGAAGAGCATGATGAAAAGAGGAGCATGATGAAAAGAGAGAGCATGATGAAAAAGAGAGAGCATGATGAAAGAGAGAGCATGTTGAAAGAGGAGCATGAGAAAGAGAGAGATGGAAAAGAGAGGCATGATGAGCTGAAAGAAAAGATGAGGCGAGCAGGACAAGAAAGAGATCACCAGAGGAGAGTGGGCAATTTCCCCAAAAGAGGACCTGTATTTTGACTGTGGTAAAACAGGAAACCTTTCTAGAGGTTCTACATTCCAGTTTGATTCACATGTTCGGAAAGCTGCTTTGAAGATTGGTGAACAAGCTTCTTCAAAGTTATCAGCAGGTGACGCCATTGCAATTAAACATGCTACATCAAGGGGTGCCTGGTAGCTTTTACAAAAAGGCAAAGCTTGGTGAAACCCCACAGACGTCCAGTGACTCTGGCTTGGAGGCTCATAGTGGAATTGCATTTGCAGAGCTTGGCTTGTACCTGGAAGTGTTGCGTTTGGCGGTATGGTGCCACACGTTGTAAAGCTGGCTGATGCGTGTCTCGTATCAGAGTCGGTTTGTGGAACTGGGAGAGAATATATGAGTGTTCGCGAGATATCAACTAGACTGAAGAGAACTCTAGCACTCATCCTGGCCTCACTGCTCTTAAGAAAGGACGAGACATTTGTTTTCTGGCCACACATGTTGGTACGCTTGGCAAAGCAATTGGACAAAACTCATAAAGATTTTGGGTCAAGCTGCCAAAATCATGCGCAGAAGTGTTTAATGAGGCTATATTTTGAGGTATTTTCAAAATAGATTTAGCTGCAATGTGAGAGATGAGGCGGAAACTAAAAAATTTAAATAAATGTCAGCAACGTAGAGAATGTGGAAAGGAGTCAAAGAAAAAACCGTTTTGATTTTATGTCTTCTAGGCAATAAAAACAAATATAAATTGTTATTTTCAAGAAGATTCCAGGATAATTCAGTCTCATTAATTCTTTTATCATATGCATTGTTAATGTGTTCATTCATATATATTTAAATTATTCTTCTCTATTATTCAATAAACTCACATACCAACCCCATCTTTTTAATTTAACTCTCATATAAAAACAATATTCTAAAACTATCTCCCTCCCCAAAAAAATAAAATCTTTAAATTAAACCCACACCACCCCCACCCCACCCCCCCCACCCCCACCCCCCCCCTCACCCCCCCCTCTCCCTCTAATAATCACCTAAATCACCATATAACTAAAAACCCCCTCCACCACTATTCTTTCCCCCCCACCCACCCCATTTTTATACATTTTTTTTAAAATTTTTCCCTTTCACACTAAAGTTTTTGTTTTTTTTACCTCCAAAATTTATCTTACCCAATGCAGTGAGTGCACATTTCAAAGAAAGTAGGCGTGGTTGTTCCTAGAGGGCTTTCACAAATCCTACTTCACGAACTGGAGCTGTTGGACACATCGACCTATCAATCCCTCATCATCTACTGCAATGGATCATTACATGGAACTGGAATCATCTTGTTCAAGCTTCCTGACTTTGTTGGCCAGGGGCCAGGCATAGGTACCTTGGACTTTTCTTCTGGGAGTGCTTGGATCACCTTCTGATTCTATCTCAAAGTGCCATCAGTCACAACGCTCCTAAGACGTTGATGTTCCATCCTGCAGTGCGTCTCTTCCTACCAGGTGCAACTGTGGATGGATCTGTCATCCAGCAAGAATCTGAGTGCTCCAGTGTTGCTGCAAAATCATTGCAATGACGATCCTACGAAGGATCTGTGCCTGAGCTGGGCTGATGTTCCTCGCAAATAAGCTCCAGCTTGTGAGACCAAAGTGTGGGGGTGGACTTCTACCAGTATTTGGATAGACTCTGCACAATTTCTCCAGCCATGTTTTCGCCATTTTTTTGACTTTGGACGTTATCAAGAAATCGCCTGTCACTTACTGACCCTAGGCCAGATCCTGTCCATGTCGTGTGATCTGCCCCTCTTTGCTTTGGAAAGGTATCAAGTGGACATGGCCTGAGCAATCAATATGGAGAAGTCAAGCTTTTAATTGTCCTGCGGGAGGTCTTCATATCGAGCAAGCAGCATGGAGTGCAGTTGGCACGTGACTGGAAGTAGTGGGTGGACAAATGCGTTTCAGAGGCAGATGTTGTAGGACCAGCTGCAGCCAACAGCTTTTTACTGTGGGCACCTGAAAGAGGACCCAGGTATGCACATATAGTCACTGTGGGGGCACTTGTTTCTGCTTCAGGCTGAAGCGTACAAACAGTACTACTTTGAGCTGTCAGACTCAGGACGAACTGGCTGTTGTTTCAGGAGTGAAAGATGGAAGAAACAGCGACATCCCCCAGTTCCTCTACTGGCCGTTGTGATGGATCTTGAGCTTTCAGTTCTCACGTTCGTGAGGATCTCTCAGGATGTCCAACTTCCCTTTGATGTACAGTACTTGAGAAACTTTTGCCTGGTTATTTCTTCTTGACCACTACCATTACGCACGATGCTCTCAGTCCATCTGGAGATTTGATGGAACTTGCAACCAATGAACCAGAGGTTGGTCTGGCTTTTGGTGAAGGTTAAATAAGTTTACAGTCTCGTCTTACCACTCTCGACAAAGCCCATGGGAGATGAGGCAGATGAAACATGATGGTCTAGGGTGGGTGTGCGGGTGATGCGATCGGCTGACAGATGAACGCTGATGCATTCGAGAAATGGATGACTGCTTGGACAGAAAATGGCAGACTAGTGGGTGAGTTCGAACACGCTCGACAGTGACAAACCGACAATGATCAAAAGGCCATCATGAGCGTCAGCGGCACCTGAAAACGATACAAAAGAAGACCATAGTCATTGAAAAGGAATCGTCGTAATCTTGGCATACCATTTGCCGAAGTAAGCGAAGAACTCCTGATGCCAGTCTATGAAAGATGTTGCAATTACGAGATGTCAACACAGTGGGTGCATACCAAAAAATATAGGTAAGGCCTACAGTATTGGAATTTGTTAATGTAAGGTGCTGCTAGGTTCAAAGCCACTGTGTCAAGGAGCGTGAAACTCTCACAAAGCATTAGACGCTTGGACCGGCAAATAAGGGACGTTGTTAAGTAGTATACAAAGAGGTTTAGACCAATTAACCAGGGTACATTACCACTTCGCACATGGCCGAACTGTGTGAAAGGGGGCCGAAGTGTGGTCATGATGACAAAACATTTCTAGGAGTTGGTTCGGACCTGCCCTGAGGGCGCGGATTGGGGGTCTGGGCGTCTTTGGGTCCTATCCTCTTCGTTCAGCGGCCGGGACCCCATGTGAGTGCGTATGGATCGCGGCTGCGGTGGGTCGGGTGTTTCCTGACACACCATGGTTGTGCAGGGGGGACTGGGAGTGGGGCTGTTGGCGTGGGCAAGGGGGTACTAAGGGGGGGGGGGCGAGGGTCATTGTCGGGCGGTTGGAGGGTGGGGGTGGTTGTTGTTTCCTCCGGTTGAGTAGTTACGGGGGATTGGCCTCCGTAGTCGGCGGGATTATTTCCCGTTGTCCATTCTGGGGATTAAAATGTGTGTTTGCTTATCGCAATTTGGTAGGGGTAGTGTGGTATATGATGTTGTGTGTGGAATGTCGCGAGGTGGAGAATTCAGCCGGTACTTGTGAAAACTAGGGGTTTGAGAAGCAGCGTGGACAAAGGCAATTCACGCATTCCCCTCTCCTACAATCCTAACTATACCCCCTCCCCCCTCATCCCCCCTAACCCCCCCCCCCCCCCCCCCCCCCCCCCCCGCACGGCGAGTAACACACCCCCACGGCTACCCTTCCCCCCCCCCGCCCCGCAGAACAACACCAGGAGAGAGAGATGAGAAGGCAGATGAGAGTGAGGAGAGGAGGAATGGCAGGACAGTGAAAGGGTCGAGAGAAACGTGGTATTGGAGATAGAAAGATGACATGTCTAGTCGTTGGGTTAATGACATGCTGGAAGAGAAGAAAATCTAAGTTTTGAAAGCCTCCAGAGGTGGGTAAAGACAGACAAACTGAAATTGAACCCAGAGTGGGTGAAAGAGCGTAGAAGAAGAGTTCTACGTCGAGATCCCAGTGACGACCACGTAGTCCTGTCTGAAACCTGGTGCAGTCAACAAGGGCATCACCATCAAGCAGTGCTGAAGAAGAGTGAAGAGATCTTTTTCAAGAACTGTGGTGTGGTGTGAAAGCGTGGTTGTGCGTGTGTGAAAACTGGCCAGGTTTAAGAAGTCATATATTATAACCGGGTTTAAGAAAGTATTGTTCTTTATGTTTTGTTGAATATTTCATTTGTGTGTGATTGATTGTTCTATGATTAATTTAAGTAGCATAGAATTGCATTCTTGTTCTCAGTGTGTTAGAATGATTCGTATGCGTGAACATCCCATTCCCAGGAGAGAGGTGAATGTTTGGATCTTGTGCGCCTTGAGGGTGCATTTGCGTGTATGAGTGCATCGATACCCTTGGTGTGTTAAGCCTGACTAATAATACATCTACTTAGTGCACTTAAGCAATACCATCAAGGATTTCCCCCGTGCCTGGACAAAGTGCGGCTGCCAGGATTGGCATGGCACAAATTAGTTTCAGTCTGCGGGAAACCAAAGTGAGTACTAGTGTAGTACTTGGGCGGAAAGCGTCACTCTAAGCTATTATAATTAGCTCTTATAATTATTTCCTTTAGTTCTTTGTAGTGTTGAGTATTGACTTGTGTGTTTTTTGGGTGGTTGTATTTAATCAGTGGTTCGATTAGAGAACGAAAGAACGAGGTTCTAGTTTTAACTCTCACAGAAGCTGTGGTTTTAAGATTAAGGCTCCTTTGTGTTTGGAACACTGCCATTGGTTGGTGTACTCAGGATCGTTTTAGTAGATAAACGGTGTATGACTTTTTCAGGGGTTCTATAGCGGAACTGTTTTAGGTGCTAATACATATCAGAAAAATAGAATAATGGCTGAAGATGCAGTTTTACTCCATTGCGGAAACTAGTTAGTTTGGGAAAGGAAATGGGATTATACAGGAGATGTACTGCGTAGATTCATTGAAACTCGGCGATGTTTGAGAGAGTGTAAGGGCTCTGAAAGAAGGTAGTTTGAAATGGAAAACAGCTCGGGACGCTGTCAAAGAATCTCGGATGCCGTAGGCCGAGTGACTTAGACTTGGAAAACTGCTGCGTCATAGGCTAAAGCGATGCAGAGGTGTGCAGCCACCAGGCGTGAGCAGACGCAGTGGGGCTAAAGCAGATGCAGACCGAGTGCAGCTGCCAGGCGCTAGAGCCAGATGCTGAGAGTGCGGCTGCAAGGGAAAAAGCTAGAAGCGGAATCGAGAATTTTAGCCAAACAAATTGAGTTGGTAAGAATAAAATCTGAAAATCGTAGTGAAATCGACACCTGTTCTGTGTCAGTAGGACGCAGTCGAAGTTGCGCACTAGAACTAAAATCCACTGTTCAGAGAAAGAAAAATGATGCGATCGATGCCTATATCAGTCGGTTTGAATCATTTGACGAGCACGAGGGCTGGCCCGAAGTTTACTGGCAATCAACCTGTCTGCCTTGTTGGACAGGTCCGTGCGTTTACACACAGTATCCACCCTCTTCCCCTAAAGGTGATCTGAGAGATTTTGACAAGGTGGTTCAGGCGGTGCTAAGGCGTATGATTTGTCTGGAAGAAGGGTTTTAGGCGTAAGTTTCGCGAAGGCGAGACGAGAATCGAACAGGTGGACATACACACAGTTGCGGGTTAGACTGGATCAATATTTCAACAATGGGTAGAACTTAGTGGGAGTAGACAGTGAGTTTGTAGGCCTCAAGACATGGTGGATAAAGGAACAGATTACTTGATTGGTTGCTGGGACGGGCCTTACATCAAATTATGGAAAAGGTGCAACCACAATTTGTGAGGTTACTTCAGGGGACGGCTGGACTTTCCGTGAAGCGAGGCGTTGATTTGCCAGAAAAAGAGGAAAGCCTGGAAGCATATTCAGAGGGACAGCAGGCCAGCACATGACTTCGCGCAGTGTGTAGAGGACATCTCACGTAGGCCCACAGAGTCACGTGAGCAAAACAAGGGTGAAAACCAATAGCCTCGTGGCTAGGTTGTGCGTACCTGTTTTCTGTGCAATAAGACAGCGGCACTGGCTTAGGGTTTGTTATTTTATAGTCACAGTAAGCTGTGCCTAGGAGGATCATGGCTAGAGAGAGGCAGATAGGAAAAGTCTTGAAGAAGGTGACAGTGTTATTTTGTCTGGATTGTTGCTGTGGTTCACCGTTCAGGCGATAACATGGATGTGCATCAAAGGCCTGTGTGGGGGTAAATGTGGTTAATGTCATTAGAGACTCTGGGTGCACTGGTGTCATGGTTGAGGTGTCCCTGGTTTTAGAAGGGACAATTCACAGGAGAAACACAGTGTGTGTAGACAAATAGATGGAACAGGAGCAGAATTCAAAACGGCAACACTGGTGTTCATTGTTACACCTTTTTACTAGTGATGTGTACAGGCTTTGGCTGTCCGAAGCCGCCGTATCTACGATTGGGTAATCGGGAAAACATCCAGGTGCTCGTGGGTACGGAGACCCAGCCGGGATTTCTGTGTTGAATCAGGGAAACGGAATCACGTGAGGAAATGAGTGTCCAGTGAGACCTTCCGCAATCACTTTGGGGCAGACATAAGGGTGAATCTGCGCTCAGATAGCTGTTCGGTTTTGCTCACTTATGGCAGATAAATCGTGTTATGGTAGGACTAATCGGTTTTGAGTTTATAAGGTTGGGGTTTTGTACGAACAGTTCACTCACTCGAGTTCGGGAAGACTAATCGGACAGATCGTTGTGCTATAAAGCGCTCGTATGGCGGGTGATGTCCCTAAGAAAAATACATGTGTACGTCAGCCTCGGGACCTTCTCGCTAAGAAGGCCTCACAAAAGGCAGTGACGCAAGAGTTACTACTGGCGGTATCCTGGGCCGATGTCAGGCGGTTCTGGTCACAAGCTGCACAGCCGCGGGGTAGGCTAGGTTGTGTGTACCAGATAGGGGGATCTGACTGTATTACAAAAAGTTGGCCAAATTAAAATGGTCGGTCGAGAAAGTCTGGTATGTGGGTGCGTGGCCTTGTGCAGTTGTCGCGTATGCGTTGGTCGGGGCTGGTTGCGGGGCACGTGTTGAAGAGAAGGGGAGAGAATTTCCGTTGAAACATAAGTTTATCTTTATATGGCCCACAGACTTAGTGATGGTGGGTTTTCCCAGATATATGTTGATTTTTGCTTGGTTGGTGGGTATGTATGATTTTTTTCTATTTTTGTTGCATAGACACATCTTGCGTGGTTCTCTGGGTGTATGTAGGCTTTGGAGAGGCGATATTAGCACTGGTTTTTATTGGAAAATTTTGAGAGTTTCATCTCCTTGTAATGTGATGGTTTAGCAATGCAGGGCTTGTCTTCGTGTGGGGGGAATTTGTCATAAGGAGGCGTGAAACCTCGCCACAAAAGGCATTAGACGCTTGGAGGCATAATGGGACGTTTTCAATAGTATACTAATAGGTAATTGACCAATTTACCTTGGGTACCTTACCCATCGCATCATGGACGAACTGTGTGAAAGGGGGTCCGAAGTGGTAGTTGACAAACAACCACCTAGGTTGAGCGTTCGGACCTGCAAGTGCGAAAGGGGGAAGGGGTGTAAACCATACGACCTCGGGGCCCCACAGTGAGTGCTAAAGTGATCGGTCAGCTGAGGTTCTTGTGTAAACAGGTCATGTGAGAGCAGGGGGCTTGGATTTGTTCAGATGGTTTGCACGTGGGTCACTGTGTTGGTTCTTTTATTTTCAGGTGGCTGAATGAGTGTTGGTGTGGAGGTTGTAGTAATTCCCTCCTTAAAGATAATTACTGTGTTAATGACCACCGAAGTCGGCGGGAATTATTCGAATGTCCATCTGGGGATAAATGTGGTTTGACTAATAATTGGTAGGGGTGTGTGTATATGCTGATGTGTGTGGAATGTTCGCGAGTGGTGAATTCAGTGGTACTTGTGTACTAAGGGTTGGAAGCAGCGTGGACAAAGGAATGGCTCGAAGGGGAATTCTTTGTTTCCCTCCCTATATAAACTGAGGGAGAACAACGTGTCGGAGAAACTTACACCAGGAGAGAGAGAGAGAGGCAGAGGAGAGAGGTGAGAGGAGAATGGCAGACAGTGAAAGGGGTCGAGAGAATCTGTGTCTGGGAGTAGAGAGACAGCTATAGTCGTTGGGTTAAAGTACAAGCTGGAAGAGAAAGAAACTAAGTTTGAAAGCCCCAGAGGTGGGTTAAAGTCAGACAAATGAATTGAAACCCAATATGGTGGGTGAAAGAGACGAAGAAGAAGAGTTCTACGTCGAGATCCCAGAGACGACCACGAAGACCAGTCCTGAAAACCTGGAGCCAGTCAACCAAGGGCAATTCAACCATCAAGCAGTGCTGAAGAAGACGTGAAGAGACTTTTGTCAAGTACGGTGGTGTGGTGTGAGGTTTGTGAAAGCGTGGTTGTGTGTGTGAAAACCTGGCCTGGTAAGATAGTCATTGTATTATAACCCGGGATTAGGAAGTATTGTCTTTATGTTTTGATATTTCATTGTGTGTGATTGTTTGTTTGAGTAATTATAAGTGCATAGAAATTGATTTCTTGTTCTCAGTCGTGGTGGCAAAGATCGTATGCGTGACATCCATCCCAGAGAGAGGTGTATGTTTGGTACGTTGCGCATGGAGTGTGCAATATGCGGGTATGAGTGACAACGATACCCTTGGGTGTTAAGACCAGGACTAATAATCACTCAAAACTTAGTGCACTTAGCAATACCATCCACGATTTCACCGTCATGGACACACTGTCAGACCCTAATTCTAACTTAACAGGAGTAGCTTTTCAGAAAATCAGAAACAAGTATACCCTGTGGGACCAATGATCTGAAGCTGAAGACAGCCAAAACCAACTGTGGCTTGGTTGCATAGACTGTATGTTGGTTGTCAAGGATTTAGGAGGAGACTTGATGAGTTCTTTCAGCACGAAAACCAGTCATTCCTGTCTGCGCTCGCTAAACTCCTGAACTAAATTGGGTGGGACATGACAGACTTACAGTCCTACAATTCCTAACGCCCCAAGCTCAAATAAGATGTCCTGTTTCTGTTGATCTGATTTCTAGATTATTATTTCATTCAAACCACGACACCGGGGTTCCATAAACATTGAATATTCACTTACTACCCACACAATCTATTTTCTCTTAAACTCATAATAATTCCAACCAATTAACCCAATTCGCACACTGTTTTCTTGGTCACCACCCCCCCCTGACAACCAAACTAATGCACATGGTCTTGAAATTAATTAACGACTAACCTTAATTCGGGTCAAATCCAAGGTGCCCTGGCCTGGTGCGATGCATCGCTTTCCATTGCTATTCAACCCACACGACCGATAACACTCTTGGCTATGGCCCAACAGGACACTGTGAATCCGTGTCTTACTCAACAAATTCACTTACACGGGCTCATACACAAGCCAGCTACAGGGAATGAAACTCCGACACAATGGACAGACGAACAACAATATGAATGCCAGAACTACAATTTTGTAACCAGTGACAGACAACCACTGTTATAGATTGCTCTAAAACTAATAACAAATATCTGCAATGTTCACACATTTCAAGATTTTTTAAACCGGGTCACATTCCAACAACTGGACTCTTAAAGCACGCATGACCAATTAATAATCCAAGTAATGGTTGCTTTGAAATACTCGCAGGGATGGACCTACCAAGCTGTCCAAAATGTTATATGTTGATATAAATGTTTATTGCCACCTCACAAAATGACGATTTGTCTTGAAACCTGTGAAGCCTGCGATCTCAACAAGTAATGACTTAATTTTACCAACAAACTAAACCAGCTATGCAATGATAATATTACTAAATAAAGTTAAAGTCTCTAAGGTATTCTGCTAGTGTCTTTCACACAGGTTTGTCTTGCTCCACGACGATAAACGATGGACTCACTTCCTTGATCCTGGAAATAATGTCATTTGCTGGTTACCTCAAAACAGCCCCTGGTTTTGTCGCCAACAGTCACATGTATCATCGGGACGGTCACAGCATAAGGAAGAGTAGCACCAAGCTCTGTCACTCCTCGCTCGGGATCCCGTCACCTGCTAAGGGCAGGACTACAGGCACTAGCTTTAAGGCAGGTTTACAGGCACCAGCTAGGAGGATTAAGCACCAGCTAAGGCAGGATTACAGGCAACCGCTAAGGCAGGATTACAGGCTCACTGCTAGGCAGGATTTCAGGCACCAGCGTTGGCAGGATTACTGGGAGATTTCTGTGGACACATTCAGGCGCATCCCCACTAAGTATCTATCATGAATCCCATAGTTACCCTACAACATACCAAGTTCTATTCATCATGAGCACACTTTGGCAGTCGATGTCATTCAGTGTATTATTCTGTCTACTTATCTATCTATACCTACTCCATCTACAAGATGCACACAATATGGTTACCTTATCCAATTGAAAGCCAGCATTAGCAATTTGCGTTATTAATTATTATCCTTTTGTATTATTGGTATGAGTTTTCCAGTCAAGTCGATATACACATTTTTACTTAATAACCATCAGTGCCACACAGTTGTACACTATCTAAGTCAACTCAGTCATATGATAAACAATAGCACGGTCCAACTCCACGGCCACTATTAAGTACTTCTTAGATAGCAGAACCACCTTAAAAAAAAAATCTTGCATGGCTTCCCACACAATTCACATGTTAGAAACATGGTCCTTACATTTGTAACTTGGGAAACAAGAGATAAAAGATGCAGTTAGTGATGGACCATAATAAAAATCTGTCTGGTCACGGTCTGCCATGCTTGTAAACAACACTTACATCTTACAGCACTATGTCCAAATCAATGGGGCTGCCACACACACACATCCACTACCCCAAATCAATTCCCGGGCGGTCAATCTTTTGTTAAAGTTGATCTTTAGCTGAAAAATATCCTGGCTGGCTTACTCCAACTGGACTGAGCAAATGACATATATGTTGACAAACACATCATCTAAAGTTGAACATATCATATGCAACTTAAACCAACAATTTAAAACAATGGGCTGTTCCCCTGATTAACTTCAGTCAGGGTGTAAACAGTTCTAGCATCCTCACAATTTCATATATTACATTCTCGGGGGGGGGGCCTGGCATTAAGAACTGCTAATACGACTAACAGATCATACTGACATGACAGGTTCCAGTGGCTGATATTAATGATAATTCACACGATATGAATGTATCTCACATGCACATAAAACACCCACATTGGTCTTACATGCCCAAAATCATATCATTCTTTATAACTACTCAATGCAACCATTACACTGTTTAATTCAAACACCATAGCCCCTGCGTGGCACTACGCTCAGCCCTTGCCTGGCACCTCTGACAGCTTCCGGCCTCCAGCTGCCCAAATCAACCAATACAGTTAAGATTTCCTTCTGGAGTTCCCCTGTCAATCCCTGGCTCATCCAACCACACACCAGGTTCAGTGATAGGATACTAATATGTTGCACCTGAATTATACCAAACGTACCTTGAACCATCAAGTTGTCCGGCCCCCAAACTCCGGATGGGTTGTCCAGCGCACCAAGGCACCAAGACCGGCAGTCTTCTGCACCCAAACAGCAACCAAGTCTTCACCACACAAGGTTCAGGAACTAAAGGTTACAGTTCAACACAATCGCAGCAACCATGTCTATTCACCCCACCAGGGTTCGGGAACTCCGGTTACTGTTCTTACACAAATGCAGCAAACCATGTCTTCCCCCACCAGGTTCGGGATCTCCAGTTACATGTTCATCACAAATGCAGCAACCAAGTCTTCACATATTACAGGACGACTGTCCTTCCTATTTACCTCCAACAGCGAGAAGATTACAAACGACACAGAAACACAGAATCAGTCCCCTCCAGATCAGGCAGCTCCACTATTCCTTAAGTCCCGAACCATGAACACAGGTTCTAAAAAGGATTCATCAGGGACTTTCACCATGAATCATCACACACAACGGTCAGAGTCTTCCACTCTGTAACTGCTGCAAAATTAACTGAGCGACATTCACCTAATCCAGCTGCTTTACAGTCCAAATTGTTGTGTTTGGACAATTCAACGTAAGGTCAACTAGATTGGGCAACTCACGTGAGGTGTTGCATGACCCATTTCCCCACTTCCACGGACTAAACACTAAAAAGTTCAATATACTCCTACCCTCTCCCAAGCTGTGCTGTCACACAGATATCCACTGGACGCAACACAACTCGCATGCGACGGTGGGCGGAAATGTTCGCCGGCTCACCCTTAGCTAACTAAATATAGAGGAAATATTGACTCTAATGCGATCCACGGCATGATACACTGGACATGGGGAACATGTTCAGCCCGCACATGCACAAGTTTCAATAACATGAAGTCGGCCTCCACTAGGATCTATCTGTAACATGTACATACATGTACGGGGCTTCAGTATCAATGTCAGTGACCCTGACAATTCCCACCTTCCAATTTCAGATTCTGGTGTTTTGCGCCGTGGACAACACAAAGCGACCTCCTGCAATGTTTTGTTGGAGGAAACTCTTGACCCAGTACTCACTGAACCACAGGTATCGGATGCTCTCACTGATGGTGCTGCGCTAGTTTACACATTTTTGAATGCCACACCATAGCACAAACATTCCAAGTGTTCAGTGATTCTGTCTTGTACCAAAGTCCTGATGTGCTGTTTTTCTACTGGATGATCGCGTTGTTGACATTATTTGGGGACTGTTACCGTGGACAACGTTCTGAAAGTCGTTCGGTGAGGAAGAACGAGGCGCTGGCATCAGGTGACGAGGAAAGGAGATGTTGCTCTGCCACGCAATGGCCAGAGTTTCTTCGAAACAGTCAAAACAATGAATAGAACTGTTTCGTTCCTGTATGAAATTTTGAAGGCTCTCAAGTAGATGGGAAAGTGAGGTCAATTGCAAACAAGGAGCGGGCTTTGTTAGGTCTTAGTGACATTTGTGGGGACCAAAAAAGCCAGACTGTCCCTTGTTCACACGGAAGAGGTTGACTCCTGACTGATTGTACACTGTTCTGGCCAGGCCAGAATGAATCACTCTGTCGTCATGTCAGGACTCTGACACTGACGTAGTAGTGCTGCAACAGCTCACTCGCTGGAAAAACTGTGGGTTTGCATGTGGTTGCTAGGATACTCTTTATCTTCTGCCTGTTAACCTGTACGGCAGCAACTGGGCCAGGGAAAAGCCGCAACATCGCTGAGGTTTCTTCTCTTACCAGCTGTGACACTGTTCATTTTTCTTTGGTGTCGGTAAGAAGAATGCTGGAGTGTGGATGTATGATCAGAATTTCACACGCTGTTCCTCAGTGTGCTTGCATCACCAAAATGTTCCAGGGATGATTTCAGCCAGTTGAGTGCTTTGTCTCCTTGATGTACGACATTGCGGAATTGCTCAGTGGGTAGAGCGCCTGACTTGTAATCTTGGTGATCCTGGGGTTGCGGAGTTCGAACTCCGTCGGGGCAGTTTCGGGTACAGAGGGATTTTCCCTCGTGTTAACATTGGTTTCTGACTCCCATTCCCATACAGTCCTTCGATTGAGATCTAAAACGAGGTTCCGGTGTGAACGCATCTTTAAACATTTTGCAACAACGTAATCCCATCACCAACTTTGTTTTCGGATGTGTAGGCCAGGTTGGCCGTTGGTATGGATGACACGTTAAACATAGCATGCACCATGCGTGAGAAATGGAAAGAATGAAGGAGTAAGGAATAGAGTGATCGTTATTGAACGTACTGAATGGATGACACGGGAAACGGACTGAATGAAGGCCAGCTGCCTGCTCTTCAGTCGGCACTACCCTGGTAGGAACCCGTTGTGTAACGAGTGTTGATTGTAAAGAGCTTTGGCTTTGGCCACTAGCTCGAGAATAGGCGCTATATAAGTATGTCATTATTATAAGTAGAGAACAGAATAGGCGGCTTCAGACTCACTTGCTAGTCCACCACATTTTTGGGCTGAAAGTGGCCTAAAAGCCGCATAATTCGAGTTCTCTGACAAGTAAACCAAAAAATAATAACGGACCTTACAAACAAACATACTGTGTAGGGGTATCAGTTTCAATACTAATTTACTAAACTTTTTAGTTTGTATTTTTTTCTTATTCCGGTGTTTTTCCTGGTCAGTTTTCAATAACATCATTTTTCGCGCCAAACAGTCTTAAATGTGTCTCTGTCTTTCCATGTGAAATAAATACTACAGTCTTTACTGTTCTCTAAAGTCTTTTAAAAACCGAGTTATATTTTTGGCATAAATCCACACACTTATCCAGCATGCCTTCCACTGAAAGCTAGTTGTGTGTCGAAGTGTTTCTCTTTTTAACTATGTATCTTTCTGCTGTACTGGCATTTTCTATAATAAATAGTGTTCTGCGTTCCTTCAAACATATAAAAAAGCGTTCTAGACACTCACTCAGTTTAGTGCGAGGATTAACTAAAAATATGTTTTCATCTGTCCATATATACTTCTTCATGATATGCTTTGTTCCATTTAAGTGTTGGACAGAAAAACCACAATATGATTAAAAATTTATAACGAATAACTGTTTGTAATAGGTCGAGGTCAATTATTGTTTTTCACAACGTTGTCCACAAATCAATGAAAACAATGAGGGGTTTTTGTCTTAAAGTTTAATCGTCCCAAGTTTTATATCAGAACTTAATCAATCCAGTTATTGTTTTTTTCATGCTCTCTGTTAAACTTTTGTTCAGTATAATAAAAATCCTATAAGGTCTAATTGTGGATATTAATCCAATTCAGGTTCTGTTAGATTGTTTCTATTTTGACTAATATTGATTTTGTTGCTTGTTGTTTTGACCTTAATATCCTCACCATGGAAGAACGACGACAGTAACTTTATGACTGTAAACGTATAAGTTTTGCCATATTAGAATTCCTTTTGAAGGACGGACTAAACGCCCCAACCATCCATCTTTACATCTTTTAAGACGAAATTTCAAATATCAATTGTGAATCGTGTCCCTAATTTATTTGCGGCATGAACGTAATTTTGTATATGCAGCTTTTAAAACTGTTTCTCTTCTGGGGAGGTTGTACTGTTTTTCCATACGGCTTTATTTCAATCTCTGTTCGACTATTGTATCGTAGGGCATAATGACTTACATGTAAAGGCTAGAGTTGAATGCTTTCGATAACTTTTTTGAAGGCTTAAAAATGTTTAATGGGACTTATGAATTCTAATGTTATGTCCCATTCTAAATATGGTTCTAAAGTGCATTTGAGTGTCAGCTTTCTGAACTATGTTTTAATTCATACTGACCTAACATTATTGCTCTAGATGCGCAGTTGTTTCTAGTTTAGGAATCTTTTTTGTTGTCACCAAACCTCTTTGCGTTTATAATACTCATCTTAGTGTACTCAAGCCCATACAAGTGCCTATCTCACCGTTCTGTTCAAAGGTCTGTAACGTCTGCAAGGGTCTTTTAATTCTAAGTTATACACCTTACAGGCGCTAAGGTAACTCCTGATTCTTCGGGCCAACGCGACATATGTTTTAGTAACGTTTTATTTTATTTCCCAAAACCAATGTGCAGGTTATACATTTCACGTGTTTCCCTGTTTTTGTCTGCAATTTTTATATTAATTGATCGACCCTACCACAAACTAATCTTTTAAACTGTATTTTAGGGAATTGTATAATTTCATAATCGCTATATGCAGCTTTCCCTGACGGAGAGCTCTTAAACTGTTGAGGGCCATTCCATCATATAAGTTTTCATCAGTGCTTAGCTCATCCTAATTGAATACATAGAGTAATGAAGGTAATGCAAGATCGAGCGGATTTTCCCTCATTAGTGTTTTGTTTGGCACAACTCTAAATCTATGATTGTCATCTGCAAAGCCTAACATTTTAGCTAGCTCTACATCAAAAAGGTAATGTTCTACTTCATTCTTCAGGTTTGAATGTAACATTGTTTTTAGATTTTTTTTTTTACATTGTTAAGTTTGTGAGTAATGTCGAAATTCTCATTGCTTCTTTTAGCGAACAAAAACCCGTAATAACCAATCAGGTATGGTTAAACGGCTAACTACCTTCCCTTCTTTTTTATACTTTTTGAACTGCATTATTTTTCTTGATTCAGTTATATTAAACAATTCGTCTTTTGTAGAATATTTATGGAGTGCGTCCATTTTGGCCTCCGCATTTCGTTATAATAGCATGTTCTAAAAACGAAAGGGCGGTCTTGGGTTGTTATTGTATAAAATTTTTTAAAACAAATTAAAAATAGGTGCTTCAAAATATACGGGTGCAAAATATTTGTTGGGCCGCACTACAATCATAATATTTATAGCATAATGATACTCTTGACATTGCTGTGACCCTTGACTGCCTCTTGTTTCAGAAAAAGGTGAGTACTCCATTGAAGAGCTATCTTAACCCCCTTTGAAAACGACCACATCAAGAAAGCGTGGTTTAGTCTGCCGATGCCTGTTTTATCAGAACCAAGTTAAACTTTGCTGTGTTTTGCGCATCATCTGGGTGTTGGTGTGGCGTATGCTGATCATTTAAATCCCATGATACTTTGGTGAGGTCAGTGATTCAGATTCATTTTCTTTTACACACTTTTGAGTATTTTGAGCTGAACTGCATTGGCACCCATACCAAATGACAACCGTTTTAATCCACTTAGCAACATAATAGGAAATGAAGCTTTTGAAAGGATTGTAACGATTTCAATATAAACATCATGGTCAGGCTTTAGACATACGTTGGATCTTAATCCATGGTCTAGGCACCTTTATTTTCGGGGCACGCAAGGAAAGTATAACTATGTCTGGCATCCTCCTTCTAAATCTTTATTTCAGGCAAATTCTGTTCAGCTGGGTCCCTACAGCAGAGCATAAACTGCAGGGGTCTAATGTATCTTAGGACACTTCTAAGGGCCTAACTAGGGGCGGGATAGAGAGATTAACGGACTCTATGCGTACTTAGTTTGTGTTTGTAGGGGGCGCAAGGCACAGGCAAGATAGAGCTTAACTGATCCTTCTACTGGCTTTGACGCTCTAAAAACATTACTTTCAGCTATATTCTAGAGGTCGCATTATTTCTTCTGTTGATTTGCTTCAAGGATTCATAGGTACCAACATGTTGTACAATTCGCCTAGTTCGAAGTAGAATTTGCTGTTGGCACTGTTTATACATGCTGCCTTTCGGACTCAGATCCAGGTAGGATGATTAATAAACTTTATAATAATGAAATCTTTGCAGGCATTGAACAGAAGGTTGGAAAAAAACGACATAAATTAGGGGCTAGTAATATTACAAACAATAAAAGACCGACCAAGATTAAGGTCTTCTAATCCCGAAGTCAATCACCCAAAGCCATTGAAGACTCAGCAAAGCTTGCGGACTTTGTTCGCGACCATGACTCCATGAATATGAAAATGACAGCGCTTGGTTCTGGATTAACTGGCTTAGGAGTACTCGGCCTTTATCTTTCTAAATATAACCCAACTATTAAGGTCCTAATGCCTTATGTGCTCGGCATAAGCCAACTTACTTTGCTTGCGGGTAGACAAACGCCAGCTAACGATACTCCCTAATATACCCGGTATAAGAGTCTATCGATTTATGGCTAATTTTTTTAATAAACTCGCAAGATGATCAAGCTGTTTTTCATACCAGATTTATCAGGCGGCGAGGGAGGCGATGGCGGCGGGGGCACTGAAGCTTTGCCTTCTCCACCGCCTGTGTAATTGCCATTAATTAGTGTACTTATTGCAAACCTAATGCGTTATAAAACGCTTGCTAATGTGACTCATGCTCTCTAAACAGCGTTCGTTTTCGTTCTGCTAGCGTTGTGTCTTCATATAAATTTTTTCGATAGTTTCTCTTATTCTATTCACTTGAGTTCGTAAGGTCTCGGTTAGTAGTAGCACTTCTAGTCTTGCTGATCTATTGTTCAATGATCTTTCTTGTCTTTGGGCTATTCTTCTTTAATATCAGGCCCTATGTTGGGCGTCATCTGCCTCAACCGATGTTTTTCTTTTTCTCTTCTTATATGCCATCTAGTTCACCTTTGTTTTGCTCCCATTGTTTGTTAATTCGCCTCTGATGGTTCTTATATGGCAGGGATCAAGGGCCTCGATTTTCTCGCATGGGCAGCGTGTGAGTCGTGTGCTGTCTTTAATGCTGTTTATCTGAAAAACTGGATTAGGCTTCTATTTCATTTATTAATTCACCTGCTGATTGATATTTAATCTTTAAGTTCCTGTTTTGTATTTGGTAATTTGTTGGGAGGTCCTGCAGTGTTGTTTTGAAGTTTAGCAACTGCCTCGCCCTTAATTTCGGTCTTGCATGCCAAGGCGATATTTGATCTTTCACACTGGTCTATTTCTAATTGAACCTACGGCTAAAATCTTTGATGGGGTATGGGTTAGTGTATGCCGATACAAGTTGCCCTTGATCGTTGTTTACATTATGCAATGTCCATCTTGTAAGTCAAAATCATTTGGGTCTATTAATTCGGAGTTCTAGGCCTAAACGTTGGTAAAATGCTCCGACGGTACTTTCTGTTATTTCACTCCGCATTGTGGCCGTTGAGCGATGCTGTGGTCAATAGGAGTCCTTTCTTTCATGTTGTCTCAGGATTAAAACATCATAATCTTCTTCACCTTCAATTCCTGCCGTTTTTTATATAATTAAACTTTTTATTTTGTTTTAAAAAATTGGCACTAAGCTTGGTTTGCTCGTTCTTAACCCGATATAGAAAGCTGAATGAACCCCTTGGCATGAAGGGTAACTCACGGAATATTACTGTTCCAAATATCTATCTACTATTGACGCAGATCAAATTCTTACTGTTTGGATTTCCGACCTGGGTTTGCGGTTGATTTGATGGTGCCAGGTTCTGCGCGACATACTTTCAAAATAGCGCTGATTCAACATACAGACCCCAAGCAGTACGGTTGTCCAGAATTTTGGGACGGGGCATCGTTAAGAAAAATTTCTGTAAAACTTGAGGGGCAGATGTATTTTCTTAATACAATGCCGACATATTTTTAATATTTCTGATCTTATGGCTAACCCGCGAATGAAAGGGATGATCTGCGTTCAAGGAATTGGGTAATGAGAGCACTAAAACTTTGAATTAGGCGCCGAACTCGCCTCTGGTGGCTAAAAGCAGCAAATAAAGGCCTTTTAGCTGTAAGTTATGGTATGGTATCGCTTTCCTTTCCCTAGATTTTGAGTTGTTAAAAGCGCATGCACCATACTTTCAAGGAGCATTACTAGACAGATTGTCATACGAACTAACTTTTATTGATTACAAAACGATGTTATCAAATCAACAGACACTGATGCAAAGTACGCTATTTCTGTCATCGCGTTAGAGTTTGACGTTGTTAGGCAAAGGTTAAATTTGCAAGCTGATTGGGATCAATATAAGTCAGAAATTATCAATTATTATACGAAAAGTGCGTCATCCATTCGACATATCCTAAAAGCATGCAGATGCTATATGGAATTTTAGTTTTAGTGTCACTAGTAAGATCGCTTAAGGTAATTTATTGGCTGTGTGAAGATGAAGAACCATTCGCAAGAGGCAAGTGAAAAGTTTTTTAATCCAATATAACGAATATGCACTGTACAATGACGGAAGTCCTAACCAATTCTATGCTAGCGGACTTAGACTTTGCATCTTTTTGACGAAATAGAAAATTGTTTAGGGGGTGGGAGGGGCCGAAAGTCCAACAGCTGACCTAGCGTCTTAAGTTCTGCACCTTACAGTGTTAGGCTTGATGGATTATTTAACATCAAAAATATGGTTTATGGTTTGCCCTAAGGTCAACAGATGATAATCGTTGCTGGAAGGGGGAGAGCGGTTAAAGACGTAACTTTCATATTGAGAAAGAAAATGAAGCCGATCTAACCACTTAATGTACTTTTGTTTTTATTAATTGATGGCACTAGCTGCATATTGGGGATAGCAGATTAGACTTTGTAGAATACTAAAATTATTTTTTCATTTTTTAAAAAGCTCTGGTCTGTTCAGGTTTATCCAAATGTGCCTACAGCGCCCGCAAGAAGAGATTGAAGGCTTATTCTGCTGTTTAAGAAAACCCTGGAAGTAAAAACTTCAGATTAAAAACATCTACTTCAAATGCAATCAACAAACTAGAGCAGGACCTTTTTAAATACAGCAAAACAAACGAAGGTATTTGCTGTCTTTTAATGCTCGTTACCTTTGTTAATACGGAGCATCGTCTATAAGTGCTCTTTCAGCAGGAACGAGTTGTTAGTCTCTTCAGCAACCAGGCGTAGTGCACTGGCAGCTTTACCTCTAGGAGGTTTGTCTTTAGCTTCGGTTTAGTGTTCATTTGCTGTAGGTGCTGCCAGCAAAAAATAAACTAAACTCCAAATGCACAAAGCTATGGTTCTTCTAATAACATGCTAAACTTAGTTCCTTCAAGCTGATAATTATAAAGCGCCTAGCGACTCGAACATCACGGATGTAGAATTTAATCGTTTACAGGCGATTTGATGATACAAAAGAAATATGTTTGATCTTCAAAGAAAGGGCGAGGGCAAGTTTTCTCAACAAGCCAGACCCCGAGCAGATAAAAAAGGAATGCTTAAAAAAGTAAACGAGGACATTAAACTCTGTTCTAAACAGCTCAAATTAAATCAACCAAATGGTGTTTATACTTTAGTTTATGAGTTCCAATGCAGCAAAAAGACCGTCGATATTGATTTGGGATTAAGGTTATTTTTTTTTTTATGTAAATGTAATATTTTGAGTTAGAAAAGGACTCAACATGGATAAGATATATGAAGGACAAGGACGGAATTTTTTTGAAGAATGCAAGAAATTTATCAAGAGCACGTTGAATATTGCTTTAGAAGTCATTGTCCGACAAAACGTACAGGCAAGTGTTGCTCATGCAATTTCTCAAGTTCCAGGCAAACTAACAATTGACCACCGGTTAAAGTAATGTTAGCAGTTTTAATCGACTATGTAACAATAAATGACAGAAAATCTAGAAGTCTGGGTCTAACCTAAACAACAGACTATTCTTTTCATAAAGTCTTAACACCAGGTTGGGCAGACGAAACTGCTTTACACAGTTTGACGCTGCCGCTGAGATGCTAAATGAGAGGCTTATGGTTGGTCAGAGGGCGATAGTATTAGAGATAGATTAAAAACAGTCTAAGTATGCGCCGATTGTTGGCAAGTATCACATTCCACTACCCTCCAACATTTGTCGCAAAAAAATGCAGTTCTAAACATAAGAAATTTCAGCAACAAAATGTTTGTGGGTGTGTTCTTGCAAGGCTGCATTTACGCCCGCAAATTCGCAGAGGAGTGTATAACTATCACCCTTATCTTCTATGATCTTAACTTTAGTGGAATATCCTTTCGTTTAGCGTGGTGTCTAATTAATCGTTTGAAGAACAAAAAAACCCATAACTGTTTATGTCTACCATGTGGTAGGGATTCAGTTTTGGCGCCAATTAAAGTGTCCAAGAAGTCCAAATACCGATTTGGCGAGACAGACAAAATCATGTTTGTCTTACTACTTATGTTTTCACCAGCGGGGGCGGGCTGCCGCATTACACATTGTTACGCACTATGAGTAGAGTATTGGCCCAAGACTTCAAAGCATAAATAATAAACATGTCTTTTGCAGAAAAGGTTTAACAAGAATGCCATCTGTTCAAGCGCATGCGAACTTAAGATACCATTGTAAAAGTTCTGTAGACTGTATGTCAGTAAACTAACTAGCCCCCGCCAGGATCTAATGTTAGTTTTTAAGACTGGATCGGACTGCAAAACAAGTCTCTTACGTAGTTTACGCAGGACTTCGAGTCGCTTATATTGTTCCTTATGAAGGGCCAGCACCAAAAAAAACTTCGAAAAACAGTCTTAATGTGTAATCATCAGATTTGTTCATTTGCCTTCATTATTTGTTAGGTCGGGTTGGCGTTTATTAGAACCTGAATTATATAGAGGACCAGGTTGCTGCAGAAACATTCTTAATACGCATGCAGCAAAGTGCGCAATGACTGTTCTAATAATCTTGAATTTATCTGAAATCATAATGACGCCTGAAAGACAACAAACAGTATGACTCAGCCCCGCATTGTTGGATTTGCGGTTTAGAGCTAACGCCTTGTGTGTAAACCCAACAGTAAGGACCATGATCACCATTAGTGGAAAGTTTAGAGGTGACAGCGCACAGTAAATGCCATCTTCAACTAAAGTTTGATCCAAAGACATGGAAGTGCCTGTATTCTTTACAACTTGCGAGTTAGCTCTCACCTTATACTGCAAGCAGTAACCAGCGCCTTCTAGGGGTAGATGCATTGCAACAGTCATCAGAAAAGTACATGTGTTTCGCTTTATATACTGTCTTTCTACGGACTCTATGCAGCAAATGCATGGGTTCATTAGGTCAAGGGCTAGGTCCTTAAAGTCCTGCCCGTTAACAGAAGTATATTTTGGACTCTAATTCTTGTTAGAAAGGGTGTTTACTTATGAATCATGAACAGTTGGGATGGTTGTGAGAAGTACACTTCCGCCTAAAGGCGCGTTTGTTCTAGTCTTAGAGGAAAGGACTCTGCGACTCGATTACCAAACATGATTCAAGATGCGTGGCAGAAGTTAGTTTGTAAAACGATGGAGCTATCATGACTCCTATTTATTGGCTGATGTCTGTTTGTTGGCGGACGTCTTTGAAAATTATAGAACGACCTGCATGTATACATTACAGTTTTAGATCCGGACTTTATATTTCTGCACCCGGGATGTGTTGGGACGCTTTTTAAAGTTTATGGTGTACTGATGATTTATTGTCAGATACCAATTGATTCAGATGATGAAAAAGGGTTGGTGGGGAATTAGTTATGGCGTCGCATCATTACTGTAAAGCAAACAAACAAAATGCTTGGATCATTTTGATCGAATTAAAAGGTCTAACTTATCCTTAGGTATTTATGATGCAATCATTCTGTATTTGTTGGGCAATGGAGCAATCGCTTCCATTAAGTAACTTTAATGTCACAGGTACGATAAATTTTCAATAAGCATTAATGTGGGTTTTAAGCAGTTTAAGGCCTGATCAACAGACGCCCCCCCCCTGGTTTCATTCTAGAGTTGACTTAGAATATCCTCATGAACTCCATGACTGATATATGACTATCCATTGGCTGATGATAGGTCTAAGATGGATCCAAGAGAACCGCCTAAAACTTGGCCTAATCTTCGAGGCAAAAAATTTTATGTCTGTCATTACTGACTTCTACAATTTTATTTATGACTTGGTTTATAAGTTGACAGCTGTTCATCGTATTATTGCTTTTGGTTCAAGAACAGTTATGAACCATACATCATGAAAGGAACAATGACCTCAGAACTAATTCCACAGATGCTTCAGGAAAATGACTTTTTTGAGCTGATGAACAAAGCGTTTGGAAAGACTTTGGAGAATCGCACTAGCGCAAAGATGGGTGATTAGTCACCAAAGAGAACGATGAATTATGCTGACTTCAAACCTAAATATCAGGACTTCAGAAGATTTATGATACCTTTTTGGCTTAAGATGAAAAAAAAGTAAGTCAAATTGGACAAACCTGTATTTATTGGGTTTACTGTTTTAGAATTTAATCTAAGCTTTTGATGTTAGTATTTCTTTATGACTACTTTTAAGCCCTCGGATCCTGAGTCCAGACGTTCTTTTACACAGATTACAGGTAGTTTTGTTATAGATATACCTACTGATTAATCTATAATGACATGGAATTAGTAGTAGCTAAAGTGAGGAGCGGACGGTATGATACTTTCTGATTATCCTAATGGATTCGCCTTTGCTTCAATTACATAACAGAAGTGTTTTTAGGAAAGATGAAGGATGAAGTATCTGGAAAGGTGAGCAAGGAGTATGTGGGGTTAAGGTCTAAAAATGTACAGTATTTCGAGCAGGGAATTAATCATTAAGGAAAGCAATGGAAATCTGCAGCGTTGTGCAGTCAAATCATATCACATGAAACTACAATTGAAGCTTGATTTGACAGTAAGGACTGTTAATCTGACAACGTTAAACTTTGGCGATCAATCTACTTGAGATTCAACACAACAAGTTGTAACAAAGAAGTCATTAGATAGAAACAAACACATTTTCGGGTGTTTGTTAATCCGGAGTTTTCATATGCAATCGGGCACTGGAGAACCGTATAATTTAATTAAGCGGAACTGTGTCTGGCGTAATTATCTGCGTTCTTCTTTCACAAAAGTATCTTTGAGGAGCTGGTTGTTTTGTTGGTGTCCGTTTCTCGTATAAATATACACGGCGGTTTCAATTCTTTTCAATTCTTTTTATTTCTTATGGGTCAACACTCCAAACTGGATCTGTTGCCCTGATGCGAGTGTCCCTTCCGCTTCCCGGTAAATAAAAGGTACCTTACTTTCAAACCAAACGGTAATAGTTTTGCTGGGTGTTACTGTAGTCGTCAGCAACATTTATTGTTTTTTTTGATGTTGGGTATGGTTTTACCTTTAAATTCTTCATTATTATTGCGCGCAAAACAGAGGGCAGTCTTCTAAACCCATTCTGTGTTGCGAGAATTGTCAATCAGCTCTCTGTGATACTGGTAGGAGAAAAGTCTTTTCGGCTAACTGTTTGTATAATGTTTTCAACTTAAAGCCTGTGCTCTGTGATACTCCTGGATGCCTCTTTTAATGGTAACTCTATGTTTTAACAATTATTGATTCACTTGGCCTTTAAAATCTTTTCCATTCATCCGACTTGAATCATGCGAGGATATGTTAGCGGGCCTCGTTGGTATATCAGTTTGTATGGCAACAGCAACGCAGAAGCAACTCTTTTGTGTTATGGTTCCGCATCTTGTATCTTGAGGCTTGACATGAATTGGAGTGCGTACTTCATTCTTTTTCGTTAAGATATATGTCTATCAGAGGGTTAAATATAGAAGATACATTTGATGGGTGGCGTTTGGAGTTGTGTTCACAAAGTGCGGTCTCTGTATTCGTTTGGGCGCAGGTAAATAAATTTGCAAATCGCTTGGTTTAGATAACCATTCCTTTGCTGTTTGTTCAATGACCCCCGCTGCTTGGCTTAGCTTTTTAATTGCGTGTTATTCCCTTCCAATATCCTTTGGTTGTGATTAATAAATTTTGTTCATTTTTTATTCTGCTGATATTTTGTGCAACAAAATACACGACGGTCATAACAACGATAATAAACCCGATTTCTTGCATCTTTTGTTTTTTGATGGTTGTTAACAAGTCACTGAATTTTGGTGGGGCAATGTCTCGATTGGTTTGCCTTCCTGTTACAAGATAATTTGTTTTATTGCTTGATCAAATTTTGTAAATGTGTAAGCTGCATGACCCTGTTTATTCTCTCAGTGTGTCATTATATAAACAATATAACTGCTCAAGGCTCTGGCCTTTCATGGCGGGTCTTGTGCAGCTGCTAGTTGCTCCATAGCTTTGTATGTCTTTTCTCTCGCTGTCATCCGAGTTTACTAAATGCAAAATTACTGCCGTCTCAAAAAGCAAGCGCCATTCACCACAGCGCCGCCTATCATTATTGCGAGTGAAGCCATTTTTTATAAATGTATTTTTTTCTTACATATTTATATTGTCTGGAATTATTCCTTGCTTGACTAGAAAATCTTTCGTAGCAACCGAAGCTGCAATGATAGCAATCAGCTTTGCTGAATCCTCAAAGTCTAGTTTGCCAAGATCTGCTGGTTTAATTCTTAACAAGCTTTTACCAAGCATTGAGTATCCTACACTTAGGCCTCCAATAACAGCAGAATGGTATACAAGGTTAGCAACAGTTTTTTCGGTGCTCATTTTTATAAAATAAAATAATTATAATTTAATAAAAAACATGAACAGTGATGATCTACTACAGCTACAAGGCGGCCTAAACCTTCCTGAACTTATGAATGACCAAGTTGATGATCAAGCTATTATGCTTAAAAAGGAAAGGCTGTATTCTTTGGCAGCATGTGGGAAAACAAAACAGTTCCTCGGAACTGAATTCAGCATAGAACAGATTCAACAGATGTCGCCGCAAGACATTATAAAGTATCATAACAGGTATGAAGCGCAGCTGGGGTCGAGAATGGTAAAAAGTGTGGGGCAAACGGCTCTTAGTTTGTACACTAAACTAGTCAGTAGATTTGCTCCCATTGATTCTGAACAAGATCTTACGTATGATTTAACGCAAGATCCAGTTTTAACAAAGACATTAGAGTCTCTAGGCTGTGATTTATATTACAGATTTGGAACATTGTTATCGCCATTAATCATGGGATTAATAACTTTTAATCATATAGATTTTATTTCCCTTCAAAATGAACGGGCTAGAAAATCATCAGAACCAGAATCAGGTGGAGAAAGTAACCAAGCCAGAAAATCAGCAGAAAACACTGAACCAGGTGGGGACTAGTGAAAAGAATCCTCATCCCGGGCGTGTTAAAGCAGGAAAAAAATTAGCAGAGTGGAACAGACAAAAAAAATTAATGTTACAGCATCATGAAAACATAACGCCGCCAACGCCAGAACAAGTTGATTCAATGCCGGCTATAAAAACTCCATGTGATACAAGACCTACAGCACCAAAGTCTTCATGGAATATTGAACTTAAAACTGTTGCCATTTTTGGCGCCATTGCTGCTGTTGGGGGCGGTTATTACGGTTATAAAATATATAAACAACGCTGGCAAAAACAAGAGCCCAAAAAATCTCCACCACTAAATACAGAAGCCGAACACAACTGCATGCCAAAACCGCCAATAACAAAGCATCATTTTGGTCCATTTAGAATGGAATAATATTTTAAGAACTTAATTTTAAATTTTTTTAATAAAAATAGATCATGGCGTATTATAAAATGATGGTGTCAATAAATAAAGACATGGAGTCTATAAAAGACATTTCCATAGACCCGAATTATAATCAATGCGGTTGCTTCGGATGCAAGACCTTCATTAAGATCTATGCAGAAAACGCTGAGCAAGACATCCTCAACGATGACGCGTTTTTTGAGGCGTGTGTGTACTATATTAGACATCTACTATTTAAGATAAAAACATAGATTGTATTTTTTGATAATTATAAGATAACTTAATAAGAACTTGGGTGTACTTAAAGGATGACTTAATCAAGAACTTATTAAGAACTTGATCAAGAACTTAATCAAGAACTTATTAAGAACTTGAAGTAACTTAATTAAAACTTAATTAAGTTCTTAAGGATGACTTAATTAAGAATTTAGAGTGACTTAATTAAAAACTTGGAAGTGACTTGGGGTTAAGAACTTGGGGGTGGCTTAATTAAAATCTCTCACTTAGAAGTAACTTAATTAAAAACTTAAAGGTTACTTAATTAACCTTTACCAACCAAGTCGTTCAAAAGTGGGTAACAGGATACACCCCCATAAAATGGCCCAAGGGAAATAAGCGCTGTAACTAGTCTTGGGGATGTTAGAACGAGTTACTGTCAGTGAACTTGGCTGCGTCTCATTATGTGTGAGCCCTGTGTTTTGTCGCGTTGGGTGACAGTGTGATAACACACACACATACACACACACGTTACACTGTCTAATATCACTTTAAAGTGGAAAAGACGTTAAATCAAAGAACAACAACACGCACACACACACACACACACACATGCCCACCCATGTAACATGTACGGCAGCCCCGGGCGGATCATGTGATAGGACTACGCACTATCCGATTACTTACTACGGGGGGCCAGCTAGAGCCAGACCCACATACACGCACACAGAAAGAGAGAAAGAACGGCAGGTGAGAATGAGACGGTAGTTTGACGGGGAGCATATAATTACACAGCAGGCGGCGAGCGAACGCTGTGTGTATGTATGTGTGGGTGTGTATCAGGCTTTACCTTTCGGGCTGATCGTACCGTGTTGGTGTTTCAGCTTTAAGCAGATTAAACAGCCACGGACGGTAGCAGGTTGAGCGTTAGGCCTTGGCCGTTGCTTGCACACACACACACACACACACGCACATACGTACGCGTGCGCATACACACACACGCGCGCGCATGCACACACACGCACGCACACACATACACACACACACATACGTACGCGCATGCACACACGCACGCACGCACACACACATACACACACATACTTACGCGCACAGCCTGCTTTGCGCTGCACACGGCGGCCACCTGTCTAGAGGTCGCGCACGCAGCTTTATCGATTGCATCACGAAAAGTAGTAATGGAGTGGTCTCCCTGTACACGTGGATTGCACCACCACCAAAAGTAAGCTTAAATATAAGAATCAACTACTCGCTATTGGTGGTCGGTTGGCCACCGCAGGCGTCACACTTTCGGAGTTTGGAGTTGCTGAGTTCAGGGCTGCACTTCCCTCATTAGTTGGTCACACAGTTTCGAGTTTCGAGTGAGACCAGAGTCTTGGGGGTCAAGTTCACCCATCCAGAGTCGGGGGGCCAAGTTCACCCCATCCAGACCAGACCAGAAGCCAGCCATTCCAGACCAGAGGCCAGCCACCACCACCCAAAAAATCCCAGGGCAAACATACTCCTGGGGTTTCCCCCTGAAGGCATGGTCGACAAAAAGTGACGCCTGCAAATAAAAATTTAATCAACAGTCGGCCATGCTCAGGGAGGGGGTTTTTGTATTTTTTATGTTAAAAAAATTGATATCTTTTATTTATCTACAATTATATATATTTTTTCAAAAATTATTAAATTATTATCACGCACACAGCAATAATATGTCACACCAATACAGTTGTCCCAATCCAACAAAGTTTTAAAGTCTCCAGAAAAACACATCCAACTTTACAATCAACTCCAGCAATAGAAATGACGAGGCAGAAGCTTGCCGTTGTAAGCCCATTGCATTAATTTAATTAAGACTGGCGTAGTCAAATGCCCTTGCCCAGTCACGCGGTACGTTATCGATATGTGTTGAGTCCTATAGTAGGGCCGTCATACTAGCAATTAAAGGCTTACTGAGGCGGCGTTCAGTAACTGCCTAGGTTTCCCTACGTTACTCTATGGATGTGTCAGTCCCATATACTTTCCTACGTTCTTCTATGATAACTTTAGTAAATTAGTATTAAAAACCAGATAAACCCTACACAGTTTATTTTGTTTGTAGGGTCTTTTTTTTTTGGTTACTTGTCAGAGAACAAGAATAGGCGGCTTTTTGGCACTTTCGCCAAAAATGTGGGGAGTAGCAAGTGAGTCTGAAGCCGCCTATTCCTGTTCTCTGCTGGCTATCTATAGTATGTTCAAATTGTTTTGGGTTTTGGGTTATGGTGTGTGTAGGGAAAGTCGTACACGCATCCATTACGTCTTCAGGTGAGAGTCAGACAGCAATACATTGCACTGCACTCCATCCGTAAATAACAGTGGAATAGAGCGCCGACTGAGTTTTGAGAGACAGGGACATACAAAACCACAGAGATCCTGTACAAAAGTCATATGCTAACTCACAACCCGAAACCATTTTGCGGTTTTTATGATTTTCTTGCTCTCGGTTACATCTACCATACCACAATCTTGCGTGACACAGGCATTTGCTCACAGGCACTCATAACATATACACACACACACACCCACACACACCATCACACATATTAATTACTAATAGTTAATATCATGTACAAGATTGTTGCTCACTAGTCACTGTGCAGTTGCTATCAGGTAGGTGTCATGTAGCGGGCAATCACCAAAGTCACTGTTGGGCTGCTTCAGGAACAAAGGTTGAAATACTAGTTCTTGTATACAATTACAAACTGCCTTATTGACCTGGGGCATTCTCTGTGGACTTCAAATATGAATGTGAAACTGAATTAAAATGAATATAGGTCAGTATTTTAATGTCTTTACATATTTTGCATTGATTGTGTCGTTGTGTGTGTGTGTGTGTGTGTTTGTGTGTGTGTGGACTTGTGTGTGTGTGTGTGTGTGTCATGTGTGTGTGTGTATGTGGCCTGTGTCCACCTTGTCCCCCCATTCTGTCTGTGCAAGCATGTGTGCAGACTTTCCTAATCTCTAATTTGTTGCAAACTGGGTCAAGTATTCTGGTCCTTTTTTCAAAACAGTTTAAATTTCAACACATTCTCTATCATAATTGACCACATTTTCCCCGATGATTGTGTATGGTGCCTAAAAGGCGGATAATTAATGGTTTACACACAATGCTCCATTCCTTTGTCGGGCAGATGGGATTAATCCTTGCCTTTTATACAGTAGGTGTAGGCAGGGAGTATCAGCCTGTGTAGCAGAAGAAAAAAGGAAGATCAATTATTTATTTTTTTCTTGCCTGAAATGGGTTTTTTTTTAAATAATCAAGACAGTCAACCAGTTCTTTTAGTTATAAAAAATCAACATATCACAAGAAGTTTTCATAAAAAACCCGTTTTTAAAGAATGTTTTTTTTTTTTTTTAAAGTCCAAATTCATTGTGGAACTGTGGGTTCTTCACCTTTTGTGTAGTCTATCATGCTGCATGGGGCGAGTCAACGTTTGTGACTCGTGGGTCGAGAAAGGGTAGGCGTTCTAGGAAAGGTTGTCACTGAGTTTAAAAGTGAAGCTTATCGTCCCGCACTGTACATCCTCCATCTCAAGCACTTAAGATTGATTATATGATGTGGTTGCCAATGCCATGCGAATGCCTATACTCAAGGGCTGATCTCATTAATGACTTCTGGTTGGATAAAAATTTCTTTCATCAGTATTCAAAACAGTGCCTTTATTTTGATGATTCTCTTAGCTTTTGATGTGGCTTTGCACGTGAGCTTGCTATAATGGAAAAACTAGTCTTTCTTTAAATGCACTCTTAGTTTTCGATGGATTGATACCAGCGCAAGTCTCACCCGCAGCATCCCCATCCTCTCTTGGTCGGTCTGTACCCCTTTCCCCTTTTATGGACAAAGGCATTTTTCAAGGAGGAAGTGCACTGCTCTCCTTAGTCTTGAGGGTTATTCAAAATCATCTTGAAGAGGCTGTGGGGCCTCTTCCTCATCAATCTGGAAGAAGTTTCATGTTGTCTGTGAAAAAGGCAGTGCTGGGTGTTGTTGGGGTGTTTGTCAATATATATGTAATGAACAGACAAGGGCCCAAAACACTCATGTTAGTAGTAGTAGTAGTAGGGGTTGTCATTTAGCCTAGACCTCGCTGTCTATCATGTGTCCCCTCTAAATTTCTTCACTTTTGGGTCATATGGCATGCTACAATTAATTCTTCATTGCAATCCATCATAGTCATGAAACAATTCTCTAATTTTGATCATTATCTAGAAAATTCTTGAAAGTATTAATATCAGGTGCAAATTTAATGGTAGTAGGTATTTCATTCCAGTGGTTAGCAACTCTATAAGAAAATGAAAATTTACGTTGATTAGTGTTACAGTGCTTTATAAAATCTTTCCTTCAGAGTTTCTAGTACTCGAAGTTTGTGGCAGCAGAAAAGAATGTCTCATGTCAATATCATCATAGCCAATTAAAGATCTTATAAACTTGAATTTGGTCATCTCTGATCCTTCTTCCCCTCAGCGAGTGCAGATTCAAATATTTCAATCTTTCATTATATGATAAGTTTTTGCAATGCTTCAGCAATTTGGTAGCTCGTCTTTGAACCTTTTGTAACATTATTGATTGACGCTTTAAAAAGGGCTCCAAATCACATTAGCACACTCCAAATGTGGCCTGACAAAAGCTTTGTATAATTTTCAAAAAGTATCTTTATCTAAATAAGTAAAAACTCCTTTTTATGATACCTAACATCTGGTTAGCTTTATTTACCACTCTCTGTAAGTGAGGGTCAAATGACAACTGCTATCGAAGGTAACACCCAAGTCTTTTTCTTCAGTAAGAGCCTCTACTTGGGTGATAACATTATTCTCCATCATTTTATATTCCTTATTTTGATTATTATTCCTGACGTGCCAATACACCACACTTGGTCATGTTGAAATACAGATCCACGACTCGGACCACTCTTGCAGTTTGTAGATATTGTTTTGAATACAAGTACTCTTTGATGTACAATTGTAAATCTTTAGTATCATCTGCGAATATTTTACATGGACTGACAGGTTATCTGGTAGATCATTATAAAAATAGTGAAAGACCGGTCCCAGTATACTTCCTTGAGGGATACCACTAAGTACGTTACATTCTTTGATTTGGCTGCCCCTACTCTGACTTGTTGAGTTCTATCACTCAGAAAGTTTTTGATCCTTTTAATAAGGTGCCACCAATACCGTATGCTGCTAGCTTTATAAGGAGTCTGACCTGCGAAGATCCCTTTCTTCCATTAAGTAAGGGTGAACACCGTAGTCGCACCTTCTCGCCACGTTAATGTGGGTGTTTCCTTTGGGGGACATGGGGCAGGTTGTTTTCACTAACGCGGCACGGGAGCGGAATACTGGCGCTATATCAAAACTAGATCCCGCCTCTCCAATCAAGGAAAGCCGCAGGCTAGACCAGTCCAGATGGAGGAGTAGGCCCCCACCAAAATGGAAGAACTGAGTGAAGGCCCACGGCGTGTGGATACGCCCTGACACTGCTCCAAGCCTTACCCCAGCCATGGGTTAAATGGCAAAAGCATCCAGCCTGCCGAAGACGGAGTGTGTCAGCTACGGCGCAGGTCCTGGGGATAAATTAGGGCACACACGCATCAACGATTATGGTCATGCGTCAGACTACCTATTGTCATGGCGTCGTCCCTATCATCGACAACCGGGAGGGACGGAGCCGGGCCTTAGCCTCAAGGGGCCCACCAAAGCGACCGGTGCCTCTGTTAACCTGACGGTCGGGGAAGGCAGAGTAGAGCGACTGGCCAGACTACCCAGCCTCCTACCACCCTTACAGTAGCTCAGTGGAATGCAGAAGGACTAGGGAACAAGAAGCCAGAACTGCAAAAGTTTCTAAGCAAAAACAACATCGACGTCATCTGCATCCAAGAAACGCACTTGAAAGATCATCGACGTTTCTTTGTAAGAGGCTTCGAGACATTTCGCCAAGACCGCGAAGACAGACACAAGGAGGAATCATTACCCTTGTCAGAATTCAATCCCTGTTGAGACAACAGATCGAAGAAAGACAAAACTAGAAACA
>JAFLJL010001420.1:79442-92344 GCA_018398815.1 Conus ventricosus | reverse complement strand
GAGCTGTCTATCTAACCCATCATGATTTTGCATAGGTACTACATGTTACAAATATCACTCAACAACAATATCCATTAACTTGTTTCTAACCGTCGACCATCAGCATCACTTATTATTATATTCAGTAAGTACCTGAATTGCCTCCAGCAACTCTGGTGTCATGTCCATCTTTCAATTCATTTATCTATATCTCCGGTAACCATTACTCTGTATTATCATCCATTTTCATCGGCAATTAGTATTCAGCAACATTAGAAAGACAGCGGGGGTCCTTGGCTCCTGGAGATACAACACAACGAATGGACTTACACACGGGTACAACAAAGAAAGCGCATGGACTACTAGAAGAAAAGAAGAGAAAGGAGCCGTGAGCTGGGGTGCGGGAGAACGGGGAGAGAGGAAAAGGATAAAGGTGAGTGCGGGGAATGGTCATCTGTTCTCGGTTTCCTTGTATGTTTCCTAAATATGCCAAAATACGTGTGCGCGATGCATGCGTACGTGCGCGTGCCCCGAATGCGTTGTGTCGTGCGGGGCACATAGGGTGTCTGCGCGCGCGCACGCATCCACGCGCGCACGCACACGCGTGTCCGCATGTGCTCTCGCATGCTCAATGAGTGTGTCCGCATGTATATTCCGCTAAAGTTAAGATCATTGATGTAAGGGTGATAGTTAGACACTCTCTCTGCGTTTTTGCGGGCGTGATGCAGCCTTGCGAGAACACACCACATAAAACATTTGTTGTCGTCTGTATTCTTTATGTTTAGAACTGCTCTTTTTGCAACTAATGCTGGAGGTAGTGGAATGTAAGACCTGCCTACAATCGGCGCATACTTAGCCTGTTTTAATCTGATCTCTAAGACTTCGCCCTCTGACCAACCAGAGCCTCTCATTTTGGCTTCTTCAGCGGCTACATCAAACTGTGTAAGCAGCTGGTCTGCCCAACCGGGTGTTAAGTCATTATGAGAAAGAATAGTCTGTTGTTTCGTCGAGACCCAAACTTCTAGATTTTCTTCATTTATTGTTACATAGTCGATTAAAACAGCTAACATTACTTTAACTGGCGGGTCTATTGTTAGTTTACCCGGAACTTGAGAAATAGCATGAGCAACACTTGCCCGTACGTTTGCAGGATCAATGACCTAAATCAATATCATTCAGTGCTCTTGATCAATCTTCTTCCTTACGCATTGCTTCAAAGAATTCGTCTGGACCTTCATATATCTTATCCATGCTGAGTTTCTTTTCTAACTCAAAATATTTATTTAAATCAAAAAAAAATAATTAATCCATATCGGCGTCTTTTGTGCTTGGACTCCATAAACTAAAGTATAAACACCTTTGGGCGTTGTTAATGTGAGGACTGTTTTTAGACTGAAGTTTAATGTCTCGTTTAACTTTTTTTTAAGCATGTTCCTTTTTTATCTGCTCGGGGTCGGCTGTTGAGAAAAACTTGTCCTGCCTTTCTTGAAGATCAAACTTTTGTTATTGTGTAGACATCAAATCGGCTGCTAACGATTTAAATCTTCATCGTGAGTTTGAAGTCAGCTAGTGCTTTATTATAATCAGCTTAACGGAACTAAGTTTAGTGTTATTAGGTTGAACCATGGCTGTGTGCTTTTGGAGTTTAGTTTTTATTTTTTTTGCTAGCTGCACCTAAGCTACTGAGGCACAGGCCGAGAAGTCTAAAGACAGCCGCCTAGAGGTAAAGCTTGCGGGGACGCCTATGCCCGTTGCTAAGAGACCAACACTCGTCCTGCTGATGCGGGCTTATAGTTGATGCTCAGTATTAACATATGTAAACAGATTAAAGGCAGCAGAATATTCGTTTTGGCTTTGCTGTATTTTGAAAGGTTTCTTGCTCTAGTTTTTGGGCATTTGTGTAATGGTGGTTAATCTAAAGGTTTTTATGTGGGGGTTTCTACTATCTTTCTCATGGCGCCTCTGGCGCTGTGCACATTTGGATAACTTGAACAGTCATGCTTTTTAAAATAAAAAAATAATTTTAGTATACTACATCTTTAAATCTGTTAGCTTCACTATTTAGTGGGCCTCATCTTCATAACAAACAATGTACATTAAGCGGTTTTAACAGCCTCTTTTTCTATATCAATTTGAATGTTTATTTTGTTTAACATCTCTCCCACCTTCATGCAACTGATTATCCTCTGTTGACCTTTTGTAATCCATAAACCGTATTTTGATGTTAAATAATCATCAAGCTAACACTGTGAAGGTGTAGATCTTTAGACGACAGGTCTGCTGTTTGGACTTTACCCTCCACCCCAAACAATTTCTTATTTCGACAAAAATGATGATAAGTCTAAGGCCGCTAGGATAGATGTGGTTAGGTCTACCATCAATCGAACATTGTATTTTCGTTATTTTTGGCGATTACAAAAAATTTTCACTTGCTCTTGCGAATGGTTTTCCATCTTCACACAGCAATAAAAATACTTTAAGCGATTTTACTGCGACATTAGATTAAAATTCATATAGCGTCTGCCCGCTTTTAGGATATGTTTGAAATGATTGACGCACGTTTTCGTAATATATTACTATTGTGACTCATATTGTTGCCCCATCAGCCTTGCTAAATTAGAGTTGCTAACACATCAAACTTAACGAGATGTCAGTAATGCTTGTACTTTGCTCGGTGTCTGATGATTTGATAACACGTTTGTAGTCATTAACAGTTTGTTTGTATGACAACTGTCTTTTACATGCCCCTTGAAGGTATGGGGCCATGCGCATTTTAACAAACTCAAAATCTAAAAGGAATGGAAAGCGATTTCAAAACACAAAACTTACAGCTAAACGACTTTTTGCTGCTTTTATCACCTGAGGCGAGTTCGGCGATATTCTAAGTTTTAGTGCTTCTTCATTACCAATTCTTGAACCGCAAGATCTTCCCCTTTCATTAGCGGTTAGCCATAGATCAGAATAGGTTAAAAATATGTCGGCATTGTTTAAGAAAATACTTCTTTCCCCTCAAGTTTTTAGAAATTTTTTTAAACGTTTGCCCCCCCCAGATTCTAAACAACTTTTTGGTTGGGTCTGTTGTTGAAGCGGTTCTATTTTGAAAGTAACCGGCAACCCTGGCCAGTCAAATACCGCTCCAGGTCTGAAATTTAACAGAAGAATTTGATCCGCATCAAGTAGAGGGATTATTGGAACAGTAAATTCGTTTATTTCCCCTTCACGCCATGGGGTTCTTTCGCTTTCTATTCGGGTCAAGAATCGACCTATATTGTGCATTTTTTTTAAAACAAAAAAAAAAGTTAATTATTTTAAAAAAGGGGCTTGGAGGTGAAGAAGATTATAAATTTTTATCCTGAAATGGCTGGATGAAAGAACTCCTTTGAAAAGCATCGTCGGGGAAACTCATTGGAGGATGAAATGCTGAAGGGGGGAAAAAAGGGGTGAATTAACAGAAAGTAAAGTCAGATCTTTTACCAAAGTTTAGAAAAGAACCCCCCTGAAACTAATTTTCCCCGATGATTTTGAACTAAAAAATAACATTTGTATTTTAAAACGCAAAGGGCCCTGTTTCCCTTCGTATAAAATAAACTCATCAAATTTGTAAGCAGGGTACAAATTTTTCAAAAACTTAGTGCGGCGACGGGATCGCCTTGGTTTACTAAACCAAAATTAGATGTGGAAGCAGTTGCTAATTTCAATACATTCAACAAAAACTCAACGAACCCAAAAATATAGAACTTCAAGATTTTAGGTCAAACAGTAGACGAATCAATAAATACATTGAGAAATCACTGAAGAAGAAGAAAACAGCATATAAACTATAGATGATCGCGCTACAAGAAAATAACAGTCATTAATACTGATTAAAAATAACCAGTGATGAATTAAAAAATATTTAGCAGAACTGGATGAACTAAATGAGTATAGAAAAAGAGAAAAAAAAACTCGCTGAGGCTGACGAAGCAATCAAGGGCGCTTGCTGTTTAAAGAGGAATAAAAACAAAGACTAAAAGAGCTTAGTAAACAAAGATCTGCCAATAATACAAGAGTTGTTACTAACAGAACAATTCCGAACTCAATTGAGTGAGCAGAATAGAAGAAACTATCCGAAGAATTTTATATGAAACGCAACGCTAGCAGAACGATAAGAACACTTGTTTTAGAGAGCAGGGAAGTCACATTAGGCAAGCGTTATAAATACGGCCTTTGGATTTGCAATAAGTTCGTTGGTGATGGCTATTACAGGCGGTGGTGGGAGGGCAAAGTTCAGTGCCTCCATCGCCATCCCTGATTTAATCATGGGTAAAAAAACAGCTTGATCATCTTGCGAGTTTATTATAAAAATAGCTGGTAAATGCTTATAGGACTTTTGCCAGGTATTTTAGGGTGTGTTATTAGATGGCTTTGTCTACTGCAAGCCAAAGTAGTTGGCTTATGGCTGAGCACTTTGGGCATTAGTTCTCTTAATAGTTGGGTTACTATTTTGTAAGATAAAGACAAGTAATCCTAGGGCACAGTTAATCCTATACATGGTGCTGGCTTTTCTTATTCATGGTATCGCGATAACAAAGTCCACGTCTTCACCAGTTCTTTGGGCTTTGAAACCTCGGGGATTGGAATGCTGATTCTTGGGTTTGTTTTTTTTATTGTTTGTAATATTACTGGCTCGAATTTATATCGTTTTTTCCCAAACCTTCTGTTCATTACCGGATAAGGATTTCATTGTTGTAGTTTATTATTGTTCCTACATGGAGTCTCTGAGGTCAGAAGGGCAGCATGTGATAAAACCAGTGCATCAGCAAAAGTCTACTTCGAGCTTGAGTATTGTAAAACATTTTGGGTACCTTTTTTACTTGAAAGGTAAATCAACGTGAATTAATGGCGTCTCTAAATTTGCTAATGTATTGTTTTGTGCATCCAATCCAGTAGAAGTATCAGTTATGCTCGATTCGCTTGTGCTTGCGAACTAGCAAACAACAAACGTAAGTACGGAAGAGAGTCGTTTTTTCGTACTATCCCGTTTAGTTAAGCCCTCAGATATGTCTAAGATAATGTGTCCATGCTGTTTTATTGCTCTTTGCTTATGGACCAAGGTGAACACCTGTGCTGAATGAGAAAGATGGTGTAAGGAGGGATTCAAGTCTTAGTTATACTTTCTGCGCACGCCCCAATAATAGGGTGGACTAAAGCATGATTAAGATTCGACTTTTGTTTAAAGTCTGTCCTTTACATTAATATTGATTTCGTTACAGATTTCTTTCAAAAGCCTTATGTCTATTCTGTTGCTGAATGGATTATACGTTTGGTCATTTGGTAATGGCGCTCGCAGTTCAGTCATATACCGTCTGTAGGTGTAATAAAAAATGAAAATTATACATGACCTCACCAAGTCAGGATGATTTAAATGATTAGCATTACGATACTCACAACCCAGTTGTTGCACCAAAAAACGCAAAGTTTAACTGGTTTGGTTAAAAACTGCATCGGATTGGACTGAAACCACACTTTCGGGCGGGGATGTAGTCTTTTGTAATTGGGTGAGGTTAAGTTATCTGTTTTATGGAGTACTCACCTTTTTATGAAATGTGACAGTCTGGGTCCATGCAATGTCAAAGAGTATCCTGTTGCTTTTATTTTTAAGTTTGTAGTGCGGCCAACAGAATATTTGCATCTTTAGTATATTTGACACGCACTCATTTTTTTTTTGTTTAAAAATGTTTGTAACTATTATCAAAACTCAAGACAGTCTTCGTTTTTAGAACATGCTATTGTAACGATTGACGGAAACAAAATGTTACTCGCGCTCATGAAATATTCATGTCAAATGATCGGTAGGGTTTAATATTAAGCGCAACCTAGACAATAATAGGTTATAAAGTTGAAGGGCTCAAACTTATCCAGTTAACTAAGTACCTGATGGTTATTACGGGTTTTGGCACACTAAAAGAAGCATTGGAGTAACTTCGGCATACTCTAAACGTAACAATGCTAATCTAAAAAAAATTTTAACATTCAAACCTGAAGAAGCAGATTACACTTAGTTGATAAAGAGCTAGCAAAATTGTTAGGCTTTGATGTGACACTCAGGACCTAAAAGATTTGTTGTTAACCAGAAAAACTACTTATGAGGGGGGAATGTGACCGCTCAATCTATGCTTACATTCATTATCAATGTTCGTTTAAATGAGCTGTGCACTAATGAAAAATTATATGATGGAAGTCCCTCAATGTTTTATGAGCTCTTCCCATCAGGGAAAGCTGCATATTTTGCGATTATGAAAAATACAATTCCTAATTTACAGTTTAAAAAATTAGATTGTGGGGAGGGTCGGATCATTTAATATAAAGATCACAGACAAAGCGGGGAAAGTTGTGAAATGTGATACCTACACATTGTTTTAGAAATAAAATAAAACTGTACTAAAAAATAAATGTCGCGGGGGCCAGAAAAACCAGGAGTTACATTAGCGCCTGAAAAGGGTATAATTTTTAAAATTTTAAAAGACCTTGCAGACGTTGCGGACTTTGAACAGAATGGTGAGATAGGCGCTTTTTTATGGTTTTGAGTACACTAAAGATGGTGATTATAAATGCAAAGAGGTTGGCGACAGCAAAAATTTTCCTAAACTAGAACAACTGCGCAATCTAGAAGAAAATTTAATGTTGGCCAGTATGAATATAAAATAGTTCGAAAACCTGACATCAAAGGGCACTTGGAACCATATTTAGAATGGGACATAAAATTTGAATTCATAAGCCATTTAAAATTTTTTAGCCGTCAAAAAAGTTTCAGAAAAGCATTCAACTCTGGCCCTTTACATGTAAGTCTTATGCCAGACGAAAATAGTCGGAAAGAGATTGAAATAAAGCCGTATGAAAAAAAAACGTACATCCTCCACAGAAGAGAAAACGGTTTTAAAGAAAGCTTCTACAAAATTACAGTCTTTCCAAGCAGAAAATTAGGAGATGCGTTCACAATGATATTTGAAATTTCTGTCTTTAAAGATGTAGAGAGGGACGGGGTTGTGGGCGTTAGTGATGGGCCTTATAAAAAGGAATTAATATTAGCTGGCAAAACTTAGACGTTAAACGTCTTAAAGTTACCATCGTCGTTCTTCACAATGGTGAGGATATTAAGGTCATAAAAACAAGCAACAAAATCAAAATTGACTTAAAAAGAAGCAATCTTACAGAACTGAATTGGATTAATCTTACACATTTAGGCCTCATAGGGTTTTATTATACTGAACAGGTTTTGACGGAGAGTATGGTAAAAATAATAACTGGATTAGATTAAATTCTGTTATAAAACTATGGAGCAGTTAAACTTTATGACAAAAACCCCTCATTGTTCATTAATTTGTGGACAAACTGGTTGTGGAAAAACAATATTTATCCTCAACCTGTTACAAACGTTTATCGTTATAATTTGATCATATTGTAATTTTCTGCCCAACACTTAAATGGAACAAAGCATATCATGATAGAAGGTTTATATGGTCTGATGATAACATATTTTTAGTTAATCCTAGCAATAAACTGAGTGAGTGTCTAGAACGCTTTTTATATTGTTTGAAGGAACGCAGCACTATTTATTATAGCTGACTGTTCAGCAGAAAGAGACATAGTTAAAAAGAGAAACACTTTGTCAAAACTAGCCTTTAGCGGAAGACATGCTGGGATAAGTGTGTGGATTTTATGTCAAAAAATTTTAACTCGGTTTTAAAAGACTTTAGAGAACAGTTAAAGACTGTAATTTTATTTCACATGAAAGACAGAGATGCATTTGATGAATGTTTGCGTGAAAATGATGTTATTGAGAATGATCAAGAAAAACACAGGATTAAACAAAAACTAAAATCTGAAAAGTTTAGTAAATTAGTATTAAAAACGGATAATCCTACACAGTATGTTTGTTTGTAGATAATCGTTATTTTTTGTTACTTGTCAGAGAACAGGAAAAGGCGGCTTCTAGGTCACTTTCGCCCGAAAACTGGTTGAGGGCGAAAGTGAGTTAGAAGCCGCCTTTTCCTGTTCTCTACTAGCAACTTACAGAGACCTGGTGAACACTCTAACATAATCTCGAATATGCCAATGGCATTATCAATCGATCCGAAAACAAAACTGAACAATAAGGCATACCTTCGCTTTCCAAATGTTTGAAATAAATCAATAACAACGCTACACTGATCGTAAACACAGAGATCTAAAAGCAATAAGTAGAAGGAGGCTTGCAACTCGTCATTAGTGCTATGACGTCTTTCGCGAAAGTTCTCTCTCTCTCTCTCTCTCTCTCTCTCTCTCTTATATATATATATATATATATATATGTGTGTGTGTGTGTGTGTGTGTGTGTGTGTGTGCGCGCCAGAAACTAGGTCGGATGACTGAAGTTGAATTTGCCGTCCATGTTTGAAGTAAGTCAGGACTGGGCCCCCTGATCCTGGCATGTGAGACAAGTTCTGCTGCGGGGGGGGGGGGGGGGGGGGGGGGGGGCGGGAGGGGCGGAACCACTGCTTGTGCCTCACTGGCAGCTGCTGAACAGATCTGCTGACACGGGCAGCAATGTATTTTTCTGTTGTTATTTTTGCTTTTAATTCTTCGTTTGGGTGTAGGGTGCAGCTGGGCCGTTTGTGCCACAGACAATGTCATTTATTGACCCAGGTTTACAACGATTGGTGGGAGGAGGAACCTTGTCCTCATTTCTGTATTAGAAAAATCAAACTTTCAAAAAGTGTTAGCGGGAAGAGGGGATGGGGTGGGTAAGGTTTTTAAGGAAACAGGCGAGTGCACAAAAGAGGGCATGGGAAAGGCTGAAAAAAAAAAAACGCCGATTACTAAGAATCTGCTTTACTCTCTCTAGTCTCCTTACCTTGATGGCCACGGCATTAAATGCCCTTTGCTGAAAACCTCGAATAATCTGCTCACAGTTATGGAACAACATTTCTCCCACCACCCACTTTCCCACAGCCCTCAAGCACTTCTCCATTACTCCTCATATACATCTTCACTTTGCTCCTACCTACCATCACCACCCATCTTTGTTCCCTCCTCCAGGCTCTGAACTGTTGGCAGCATTTTAACCACGGCATCACTTCTCTCCTACTCATCTCCCAGTTTCATCATGTTGTAGCTATTTTCAATGCAGCACTCGCTCCACTCCACCCCTATCTGTGTGGGCCATCACAGTTTTCTTTATAGGTATGGCTGTTCTACAAGAGGGTTGAGTTTGCGTCCCTCTCCTTTGGTTTGTACACACAACCCACATGCGAAATTAACGAGAGCACTCCACATCTCGCAAAAAGCCACACACACCACACACACACACACACACAAACACACACACACACACACACACACACACACACACACACACACACCACACACACACACACACACACAACGCACTACATATGAACATTGCGCACACACTTAGTTATGCATGCATACAAACACACATAGAGACAGGAAAGGGGAGTACACTACACACACACACACACACACACACACACACACACAACACACACACACACACACACACACACACACACACTCACACAACATTGAGTTGCAAAACTTGCAAGGTGGTCTGTTCATCCAGTGAGCATCTCTGGCGGGGGTGTACCTTTCAAAGGCTTCCTTCTTCTTATCTGAATGGAAACGTCCAGATAGCACCTACACCTCTTGCACGCAGACTTCCCTACAACGACCAAAAGTACTAGAAATGGTGGCACAGAACTCGGGCATAGTTATGAGGGCAGAGTGCAGTACTTTTATATATCGGCAGATGCATTACTACTATATATGCGAATCAGACGTTTTGCAAGTGAAGATGAGCGACATTTATTGCAGATTACATCAGATTGCTGTTGTGCTGCAAACGTTTTTCCCGAACTAGTACTAGTTGAAACGTATGGTGTTTTTCCCAAACTAGTACTAGTTGAAACATATGTGTTTTTTCCTTAACTGGTACTAGTTGAAACGTATGGTGTTTTTTTAAACGTATGGTGTTTTTTTTCCCTAACTAGTACTAGTTGAAACGTATGGTGTTTTTTCCCTAACTAGTACTAGTTGAAACGTATGGTGTTTTTTCCCTAACTAGTACTAGTTGAAACGTATGGTGTTTTTTCCCTAACTAGTACTAGTTGAAACGTATGGTGTGTTTTTCCCTAACTAGTACTAGTTGAAACGTGTGGTGTTTTTTCTCTAATTAGTACTAGTTGAAACGTATGGTGTTTTTTCCCCTAACTAGTACTAGTTGAAACGTATGGTGTTTTTTCCCTAACTAGTACTAGTTGAAACGTATAGTGTTTTTTCCCTAACTAGTACTAGTTGAAACGTGTGGTGTTTTTTTCCCTTAGTGGTGCTAGTTGAAACGTATGATGTTTTTTCCCTAATAGTACTAGTTGAAACGTATGGTGTTTTTTCCCTAACTAGTACTAGTTGAAACGTATGGTGCTTTTTCTCTAATTAGTACTAGTTGAAACGTATGGTGTGTTTTTTCCCTAACTAGTACTAGTTGAAACGTATGGTGTTTTTTCCCTAACTAGCACTAGTTGAAAAAATAATAAAGTTTATAAAAAACCTTTTGGTGGTAGTTGAATCCATTAGTGAGAAGACTGACGTTTCAAGCCATAGGCCCGTTGTCAAAGTGAAAAGAGAGGACAGTGTAGACAGGAAAGCCTATGTGAGAATTTTCCCTAAGTAGTACTGGTTGAAACGTATGGTGTTTTTTCCCTAACTAGTACTAGTTGAAACGTATGGTGTTTTTTCCATAACTAGTAGGCTTACTAGTTGAAACGTATGGGTTTTTCCCCCCTAACTGTACTAGTTGAAACGGATGGTGTTTATTTCCTGGAAGAATAGAAAGGAAGGGTATGGAAGATGGAGAAGAGGGAAGGGGGTAGAGATGACGAAGGGGAGGTAAGATAAGGTAATATCGCTTATAGCCCAGCCGACCACAAAGGGCCATAATATTATCAAGGCTGTCACCGCGTTGAAGTCAACTCACAAGTCATTATTCAAAAAAAAATAAATAATAAATAAATAAATCAGACAGCCCTTTAAAACAGACGTTCCAAAAGCACATAGGAAATTTTGTTAAAAAATCTTTTCTGCGTAAAAATCTTAGATCAAATGAAAAATGTGAATCTTTTTTTCAAAAATTCAAAGAGCACATCAGGTGGGACATCTCTGAACAAGGTTTTCTTGGAGTGTGCTGTAAAGTGTTTACGTCTCACATCACGTAAGTCTCAACACTCAACAAGAATGTTTCACTGTGAGTGGTACATGATATTGAATGCTCCACGGAGCTTCGTCAACTTTTAAAAGATAAGAATGGGTGTAAAAGGAGTGACCTGTATGCAAACGGCACAAAACTGTTTCTTTTTCAATGCCGCCTCAGACACATGGTAAAAAACTCTTTCAGATTTGGAGGGATTTGTAATAGTTTGTTATCCGTCTGCGAGTTCCATTCCTCTTGCCAGTGGTCTTTGATATAAGCCGGGGTTTGGGGCTTCAGATCAGCGCGAAGGACCGACAATCTGCTCAACTCTATCCTTGTGGCTCTCTTGGCAAGTTCACCAACCACTTCGTTGCCTCGAATGCCCACATGGCTGGGAACCCAAGCACAAATTATGTTATATCCATCTGATTTCAGAGAAGTGTACAAAGGCATGGGTAGTTGTGGTTGTAGTGTGTGTGTGTGTGTGTGTGTGTGTGTGTGTGTGTGTGTGTGTGTGTGTGTGTGTGTGTGTGTGTCTGTGTGTGTGAGGTCATTTACACCGGACACAGCACTGTCGGTTGCAAGGCTGACAGCGGACTTCTTTGCTGGCTCAGCACGTAGTAAGTAGGCAATACGTTTCTATGTATATGTGCCACTCCTATTTTCCCACCTCTTTCCCCCGCCCTCCACAGACCCCTTACTATTCACCACCCACCCACCCTCCATGCCTCTACGTATTCACTTCACGTCTTCTCGAACGCCTGAATAATGCTAGAACTAGCATTCGAAACCAGACAGCCTTGAACCGAACACATGATGCTGTAAGTGCCAAGCTATATTCACCGGGAGCTGTCAGCCAGTCCTTCTCTAAGCCCCCTGCATTAGAGGCCTAGCAATCTTACCTTCTACCCCCCTCTCCGTCCTCTCTCTCTCTCTCTCTCTCTCTCTCTCTCTCTCTCTCTCTCTCTCTTTTAAATCTGAGTTGTCCCCCACTCACTCCTCTTTAATAACACACACACACACACACACACACACACACACACACACACACACACACACACACATACACACACACATCAAAATGCATACAAGATGATTCAAAACAGACGGCTTAAAAACGAATGGATTGGGAGTGTTTGTAAAACCCCAGCTGCCACAAAGATAGCGCCACGGGTGAGTTGTCAGGCCTGATGTCGGTTGGAGGTTGATTCTTCTTTTTATTGATTACAAACGATGCCATCTGTCAGGATCTTTAGAAATAAATAAAACGATAAGCTGGGTGTGGCTTTGTGAGAGCTGATGATCATATTTAACCTTGACGTTTAGCCTGCCTGCAAATGCTAACATGGGCGGTAGGCATTTGGTGCGTATTCTTCATTGTGGTGTGTGACCACACAACGAGCGTTTCCAAGCCAGCGCTGGTGACGGACAATGTTTGAACTGGCATCTGGCCACACTGTGAAGATCAAAGAAGTGTGTAGACCATACTGCTTGCTATGTGTCGATGTGTGAAGATCAAGGAAGTGTGTAGACCATACTGCTTGCTATGTGTCGATGTGTGAAGATCAAGGAAGTGTGTAGACCATACTGCTTGCTATGTGTCGATGTGTGAAGATCAAAGAAGCGTTAGACCATACTGCTCGCTATGTGTCGATGTGTGAAGATCAAAGAAGCGTTAGACCATACTGCTCGCTATGTG